>JAOVYV010000017.1:21331857-21343387 GCA_025674545.1 Hassar affinis
GGTGTTCAAGTCCAAGTCGAGTCACAAGTCTTTGCCCATTTTTGCAAGTCAAGTCACAAGTCGTCAAATTTGTGACTTGAGTCCTAGTCATGACTTTCAAGTACACACCTCTGCTAATAGGCATGTGACAAGTATCAAGGTTTAATGAATTTCACTAAAATAATAATAAAAAAAAGTTTTTTATTAAAACAAAAATTCAAAAAAGTTTTAAATTACCTCAGTTACTGTTGTTTTTTACTGAAATAGTAAATTATGAAACTAATATTGCTGTGATATAAATATAAGCAGACTCACCTGAATTATTCTACTCATGTGTTTGCTTTCTCATGTAATTTTTTTTTACCTTACCTTAGTAAAGCAAGCAATGGAGGGCAGCACATACTCAGGCCAGGAAGTGTAAGAGTTACAAAAATTTAAATAAATATAGAGAACATATTTTTTCCTTTTTTTTCCATTCTTGGGGTCACCATGTCTTAATCTGATGTAGGTTTTTTATGCTGGATGACCTTCCTGATGCAACCCTCCAATTTACTGGGATTGGGAGTGGCACTGTGTATGCACTGCATCCCTTGATGGCAGAGTTGAGCAGTGGGTTAAAAGCCTTGCTCAGGGGACCAACAGCAGCAGCTCTGATGTCGAGGCTTGAACACCAGGCCTTCCGATTGTCAGCACAGTGTCTTAACCTTTTGGGCTACCACTGTCCTGCACAACGAACATTATTTTGCAATATATAATATATTGCAATTCCAATTATATAATACTCTTTAATGATCATTTGGACACAATGACACTGGAATCCCAACAACATTTGCACGTCTGCATTGCTTAAATGCAGAAAATCATTCACACTGAACTAGACCAACATCATTACAGTTACAAACATCTACATGGTACATGGATGCTGATCCTCACATCTTCTCAATTTATAAAAAATTATATATTTAATTCCTACTCGTCTTATGACACCAATATAAGTGTTTAGTTTAAAATAGAAATTAGTAAAAAAAATGATATTATTTTTAAACTATTTTTTATTTTTATTATGCTGAAAACCATGCTGTGTTTGCTTACTAATTAGCTGGCATGAATCTGGCAGTGCTGCAAAAGCAACATTTACACATGGCCATAATTCCACACAATACACTCGCGAATAATAACTCTGCCTTTATAAGGGACTGTAAAAGGTATTGAAAGTAAAGGAAAAGGGGCCATATTCCCCCAGTTCTGCCCCAGGAGTTATTATAATATAGAATTATTGAAAACAGCTTCTTTCCTGAAGAATTTGGGCTTAATGATGAGATCATATAGGACCCAGTACCAGCCAGGCCTGTAGTGTGGTACTAAAGGTAGTACTTTAGACAGTGGGCTTAATCACAACCAGACTGCCAAAACATTGGTTCAGCACACACACACACACACACACACACACACACACACACACACACACACACAAACACACACACAGAGAGAGAGAGAGAGAGAGAGAGAGAGAGAGAGAGAGAGAGAGAAAGCAAAGCAACATTATAGCTAGGAAAAAGGCAGAACAGAAATATTCTAGCATGTATCTTAGTTGAAAAGAAAGAAGCAGAGGAAAATTCTGGGATTATCTAAAAACAGCCAGGAAAATAAAAGGAGAATGGGAGTATTAAAAAGTTAATGTGTCCGTTAGGCTGACCACAACTGCCTTTGTCTGTTTTATGGCTCCTTATTATACTTTTATGTGTTGTCTCTCCCTTGAATGCTTACCAGTTTATTCAGATGTGGTGAGCTTGTTTTTGGATGCCTGTGGCTATCACAAAGGCACAAAGAAAAATGCATCTGCTAAACTCCTCAAGGGCAAAAGTGTCCTCATGTAGGACCTCTAGAGCATGACAAAAAAAGGAAGAGATGGATTTTTTTAAACTCTTTCTTTTAAAAGCCAAGCAAGGTTTTGATCTGAAGACAAGAGTAGAGAGAGAGAGACAGAGAGAGAGAGAGAGAGAGAGAGAGGGGGAGAGAGACTGAGAAAGACAGAGAAGACTGAGAAAATGAGAGAACAGACAGATTTCTTAGAGTGCTTCCACCTGCAGTAAATATACTGTTTTTTTCTTCACTGACACTTGGCAATGCTGCTTTTTGCTTATTTGAAGGAGGAAGTCACTGTACTTTCAAAGGTGAAGCAATTTCCTCACAACAATAGTGGAGACACTCTGCAACTACTGGTACTATTGTTAGAATCCCAGACACTCTTCTTTATGTTGTTTCCAGCCCTCCCTCGGGTTTGCCTGTGCAATAAATCCATTAGACATTCGGAGCCACTTAAGACCTTAAGACCTAAGATAACATAAGGTAACTACACAAGTTAATATACACCAAGTGACCAAGACAATTCCTCCCTATAATGCAATAAAATGACATTATTTGGAACAAAAGCACTGGATTTGGATGGCAGACATGAAAAGACGTAACCATTATTTAAATGTGTGGTTCTTGGTGCCAGTTGTGGGAATTCCTTCTCTAACACACCTGAGTCACCTCATAAAGATTCCAATAATAAGCTAATGAATGTAATTATGCAGTAAAGCAGAGAAAGCCCAAAAAGTTCAGTGTCTATAGAATCTGAATGTTTTACATTATGGCACATAAACATAAATAGCTGTGAAACACTGAACAGGCATGACAGAAAAGGTCAAATAAGTGAGAGTGAGAGAGAAAAGCAATGGCAAGCTATGGAAACCTTATCTGGCTGTAACACATTTCATCTTATTGGAGTCACTGTGCTGTGTTTAAATGTACCAGCACTCCAGGGAGAAGTGCAGACCAAACATCAGACATATTGTGTTACAGAGGAGAAACCCTGGAAGCCTTGATTGTAACCAGATCCCCCTCTTTGCAGACACCTTTCAGCCTTAATGCCCCACCAATACATGACATACCTGTGGAAAAGACTTGCAGCTAATGTGGTGACTAATGTGGTGAATAATGGTGAGCTTTAGCAGGATTTTGCCTCACAGATTCAATTTTGGGGAACTGTCTAATGAAACTGGATTTGGTTGTTACAAATTACATTCCATTTCCCCTGTTAGTGCTGAGAGGTAGTGGAAATCCAAAAGAAATTACACAGCTACCCATAACCACTTTACTTATCATTATCTTATCCCACAGGGAGGTGTTTTTTGCCAATGTCAACAGGGACGTTTTCATGCTGAAATGCAGAAAATACACCGCCTCTGGGATTATTAGTAGTTTATCTATTCTGATGGTGCAGAGCACATGTTGACCTACCCTGAGGTGCAGCTGTTTACTTGCCCTGGTGGTGCTAAGAACAAACAGACAATGGGTCAGGATCTACACACACGCATTCACACAAACGGAGCCTGTGGGGCTGAACCCCTGCTGGGTCAGCAGCTGCTTTCAATGAAGCCTAACACTGGGTATGTTTGTATGTGTGCAACAGCACCCCACACCATAGATCATAACCCTATCTTTCTTACTCAGTGGGTCAAAATCCAGCATTGCAGCTGTTACTGAGCTAAAGGTAAAAATAATTTTTCCCAGGGTGGGAATTTCAGCACAAGCCAAAAAGCAACTAGACATCACAATATATTATGCAGAAACAGCCCATTTTAGTAGAAAAGTCATTTAATGTTGATGAGCACATCATTTGCAGCTTCTCACTGGTACAATCACACAAATCCAGGTTATAATATTGGCAGCTGTTTCTCTGTAAAATGTATCAGTCATTAAATATACAGCAGATTTAACAAAGGTGCACAACAAAACTCACAGCTACAATATCCCTGTTAAAACATACAGATCAAAATAATTATCACCTAGATATGTAAAGGTAGCTGCTTGTTTACACTTATTCAACGCCTCATCTTTGCTACAGCAACAGTAAGAAGGGTTCAGTATTACTGAATCTATATGAGATGGTGCTGGAGAAATCATACATTTTTAACTAGTCCATCAGGCATGTAAAAGCCTCAGTGTGCTTGCCCAAGTTTGGCTGCCTGAGCACCTAACTGACAAGGCTAAAAAGTGGCAGCTAATGTGATACAATAATAACAATGTATTGTGCATTAATACAACCTTAGATTAACTAATGAGCATACAGTATAATTATTGTCCTCTTCTTACAAAGTTTCTAATGTTGCATATTTTGTTAGTGCCATTGACAAAAAATAGTCTTTGGTGAGCTGGTGTTCTGTTCATGTACTGCATCATTCCATTTTGTAGCCTTCATTTGTTTCATTTCTGAAGAACATCTGCCAAATACGAATTATACTTTTATTTTGCATATAATCAATTTTCCTGTCATTTAATATAATTTCTGTCTTTTGTCTTATCCCACAAGCTGTATAAGATGGTGTTGCACTTAGAGCCATTTAGGATTAACAGACATCTGAAAACATTTTCAACTAGATGAGTTCTGCGGCATTCTGCTAGCATATTTGTCATGTTCTTCCCCACATCAATTCCATCACACAGTCTGCTCCACCTAGGGCTTACAGAGTCATGTCCCTAAGCTAGTTTCCTCTCTCTTTTCCACTTTAAGATTGTGTAATGGCACTGCATGGACCTGACCTTGCTCTTTGTTCCAGCACTCCTATTGCCCTCTGAAGCAACTCCCAGGCACCACATAATGAAAGAGCCCAGAGCCAGGCAACCACGTGGCAAGAGTGACGCTGATGGGATTCAGAATGTGAGCAAGAGGGAGGGGGGAATCCATTTCTAACCATCTATATATGGTGGAAGGTTTCCAGGTCCTAACCTATGCACACAACCAGCCTTCACATTCACACCTAAGGGCTTTTGAATATGGTGTACAAAATACAGTACTTCTAGGGAAAAAAAAAACAATACATGTTTAGCTTGTTAATGATATGCAGCTTCATGTGTACATTGACAGAGTGCCACAGTGAATCCGAATGTGACTCCGTTTAAGTAGGTACCTCCCCATAGGGGTTCTTTCTAAGCTGCTCTGAATGAAAAGCATTGAGATGCATGTGGGAGCGGAACCTGTCAGTGCCCATTAGGCACAGCTAAGTGTGGCATCATGGGGAAGTCAGCCACTGGGTAAGAATGAGGCCTGTATCTCTGTTTCCTGCCAAGGTGCAGTACAGAGAGCAAATGGCTGGCAAATGACTTTCTGAGGGAGATGTTATTACCCGTTGTTTGAAACATTATCACATGCTATTAGATGGAAGTCAGAACTTGTTAGGGCTGATGGTGTCTAACTTTAGGCCCAGAGCTAGATTCTTCAAGGGTGACAGACGGAGCAAAAAGAGACAGACAAGAACACAGAAATCTTATGTAAAATTAGTAATACCATCTCACTAGCATAAAAATCAGCAGGAAACACAGCATCATGAAAAATATAGACTAAACTTGATTTAGATGCAGAGGATGTTTCAGAAGGTAGTTGTACAGTTCCCTAAATGAGAAATTGTCATCTGAATTTACAAATATGTGAATAAGTAACAACAAAGAAACACGATCCAGTGAGCAAGGGACAACGTACTTATGTAACCCTCTACTTTGTCTTCTATCCTGTACATATGCACAATATATGAGAATGATGTATTTTCCTAATCCTATTACTAGCAGGAATTCCCCGGTAAAGAGGTTTGGTGCAAAATTCTCACTCGCTATTTGTTGCCCAAGAGACAGAACAGTAGATGTTGGTAGAAGCTCAATTCAATTCAATTCAAAAGAATTTCATTCACCTAGAGCATTCAACAAAAGACACTGTCAAAAACAGCTTCACAGCTTACAGCTTTACATTTATATTTATGGCATTTAGCAGACACTCTTAACCAGAGCGACTTACAAGAGTGGTTAGTCATTAACTTGGAATATCCAATGCTAAGGCTGGTATTCCTGAATTCAAGCTACTTTGAGCTATGATACTGCTATAATTTTAGCCATGTACTACCTATTAAACACTATAAGTCCCAGAACCCAAGTATTCCTAAACTACACAAAAACATGAAGAACAAGACATAGGAAATATAATAACTGCTATAAGTGCAGTAACAGCTTTGAGTTAGTGCTCATTCAAATGCTCTCGATAGAGGTGGGTCTTAAGTTGGCGTTTGACGATAGCAAGCGGCTGTTCGGACACTCAGGGGAAGTTTATTCCACCACCTTGGTGCCAGGACAGAGAAAAGTCTGGATGCTTGTCTCCCATGTGTCCTGGATGACGATAGGTCGAACCATACTTGAGACATGAAGGGCTCTGGGAATGCATCGAGCTTTGACCATTGCCATCAGGTAGGGAGGGGCTTGACCGTTTTTGGCTTTGTAGGCCAGCATCAGGGTTTTATATCTGATGCAAGCTGCTACAGGAAGCCAGTGAAGGGAGCGCAGCAGTGGTGTGACATAGCTCAACTTGGGAAGGTTGAATACAAGTCATTCATTCATTCATTTTCTTAGCCGCTTATTCCTTTTCAGGGTCACGGGAGAACCGGTGCCTAGCCGCCAGCTTAGAGCGCAAGGCAGGAACAACCCTAGACAGGGCGCCAATCCATCGTAGAACACACATGCACACACACACACACACACTCACACACTAGGGCCACTTTAGGGACACCAATCAACTTAACATGCATGTCTTTGGACTGTGGGAGGAAACCGGAGAACCCGGAGTAAACCCACGCTGACACAAGGAGGACATGCAGACTCCACACAGAAAGGACCCAGACCGCCCCACCCAGGGATCGAACCCGGGACCTTCTTGCTGTGAGGTGACGGTGCTACCCACCGAGCCACCGTGTCGTCCCTGAATAAAAGTTGTGCTGCAGTATTCTGGATCAGTTGCAGGGGCCTGATGGCACGTATAGGAATACCAGATAGGAGGGAGTTGCAGTAGTCGAGTCTTGAGATGACAAGAGACTGAACAAGTACCTGGGTTGGAACAAGTACCTAATTGCTTATCATAATTTCTTTTTTATTAAATCAAATACTTATATTGAACATTTTTCACTTACTTACTGTATAGTATAAATCAAACAGCACTCAGTTATTGAAAAGATGTCCAGTATGAGCAGAATCCTGGGATGAGCAAAGGACAGTATTTATGATTATAGCAGCAGTTTGTGGGTAAAAATCTACGGTATCTATGTATGCGTTCCTGTGCAAAAGTTTGAAAACTTAAGTAATTAATAGTTAAATAATTACTTTGCAAAGCAAGTGTCTTTTTCTTTAAAAAAATGTTGTGTTATCTCGCTATACTTTTTAATCCAACAATATATAGATAAAATTATGTACAGAGATAAAAAAAAAAGGTTGGGGGGAAGACAACAGGATTGTAGCAAATCTAAGCTGAGGTAATTGGTTTAGAGTGCACTTTACCCAGTCCAACATGCATATACAGTACGATTTAGGTTATCCTATCTAGCCTTGCTTTTATCTAATTTTCTACCACTCTGAAAGACTACGGTAATGAATTGGGTAATCACAGATACCCATTTGAGTACTTTGTAAAGTAAATCAATACAGTCTGGCAATTGCCCAGCGGTTCACTCTGATGGATGGTAAAAGTCTATATTTAGACTCACTGCCAAAAGAATGTAATGATGCATTCTCTCTCTTTCTCGGTCACTCATTCGATTTTGCCCATGGATATGTAGAACTTTGGTAGGAAAATACATTTGAAAATGAGTGGCTAAGGTCTACTGCTTCCATAGAAACAGATAACGTGAGCAAATGTAACAGGAATTTTTATGGGTTTTAAGTTTCAAAGCTATCCCTGTAGTGCGTATACTGGCTGAAAGCTTCTTTGAATATTTATAAGTTGATCGGCAGCCAGCTTGATAGAACATTCTGACATGAAACCTGAACTTTGACTTTATATCTTGGCAAAATAAAATACAAAATTAAGTACATGCATTAGTAATCAGATGCCTCAGTAAATGTGCTTTGCCTGTTTTAAAGATACAGTAGTGAAGACCAGTGGACATCACTGCTCCTGATTTTTAAACTAGAAAATCTATAATCTGTAATAATCTGGAAAAACAGTATTCAAAATCACATCACATTATTATATTAAAATAAATGGGGATTTTACTTAGTCCTTATTTAAGTTCAATTTGTTAAAAATGCATTTCTACTGAATTTCAGCATGAGTACTCATTCAGATTTGCTACAGCAGATTATATCAAGACATGGCAACTCCCCATCATTATCCACTGCATTTCTCTTCCAGCCGAGGGGACAATATTACAGTAGGAGTGCCCACAGACACTCAGATGATAACTGATGCTAATCATGAAGAGTTTCATTTATTCATTTCCTGATGTGAAGAGTGATTAACACCGCCAATCAGTGGGGTCATTTGTTGAGCTGCAGATCATCAGCATGTGAGTCAGGGGAAGGAAGTTTATTGACAACCATTTAATAAGGAGCATGGGTATGAATAAGCATGTCCTTTGTGTGGTGGTACATGAGTGTGAAGACGTCCTGAATTGAAACCAAATTGAAACCAGTAATCACAATGCATGGAGCAGCAGGAATGCTGCTAGAAAGATTTTTAAAAAGAGTGTGAAAAAAGAAACATATGTCATGACAAAAATGCAAGGTAAGTGACCAGCTTTCAAGGGCAAGTGTAAGTGTGTGTGTGCATTCACTTGTTTGTGCATGCATTTTTGAAGGATGAATGCAACAGCACTGGGTGTCCAGATCTTTGTCTTGACGATAAGTTGGCTCTTCAGAAAGCTCTGGGCCTGGAACTCAGTCGTGGAAGATCTGAATGAACTTCAAAAATTGTACCTCCAGTGGCAAGTAATATATCAACTGCTCTTGCATTTGCATTTGCATTTATGGTGTTTGGCAGACACCCTTATCCAGAGTGACTTACATTTATCTCATTTATACAGCTGAGCAGTTGAGGGTAAAGGGCCTTGCTCAGGGGCCCAACAGGGTCAGCTTGGTGGTGCTGGGGCTTGAACCTCCAACCTTCTATTCAGTAACCTAACACCTTAACCATTCAGCCACCCCACCCCTGCTCTTGTTTCATCTGTTCACGAGGTTAAATGCTGGATGATCGCAAGTCACACTGAGGTCACACCAAGGTCAAAACTGTCTGAAAACATTCAGTATAAATAATGAAGGGACACTATTAAGCTGACTTAATCATACAAATCATACATACCACTCATGCAAATACAAGGCTGCACAATAACACAGCATAGTTCAAGTCTGGAAGACAGTGTCAAAGTCATTATAATGCCATTATAAAGTCTGCCAGACAAAACACTAAATAGACCATTTTACACCTATTAATATATTTACAGTGATTAAATGAATCAAACAAAAGCAGACAGCGTTTCGCTTTTTTCACAGCATCTAGCTGAGTGTAGTGGCCAACCTTGTGGCAATAAAATTGCAACAGTAGCAAATTTCACTCTTCAAAGTCATTTATTGTTTGGGCTTTATTGTTCTTTTTTAAATCCAGGATGAATGCATTTTCTGTGCCATTCTAAGATACTGAATTCCCTTTTTCCTGTACTAAAATTGCTGCTCATTCAAATGTACATTGCAGATTGCCAATTTCTCCACCCAATCAGAAGCTCTCATAATTGCCAGAAGACAAATTGAAGTGGAATTGCCCAGCATACAGTAACATGATTAGGAAGATTGTTTGCAATCTTGCTTAGAGTCAGAAAGGGAGTGTTTTGGAGGAAGCTGAAATCATTGCTTGTAATAACTTGCTTACCCCATCAAAGCAGCTCTAATCAAACTGCATCTCTTATATCTAACCTTACACAAAAGCCTTAAGCTGACCAATCCAACTTCCAAAGTATTAACTGCATCTCAAACAGTCAAAGGAGAAGTCGTTATTAACTGTTTTTATAAAATCAGTGAACAACCCACTTAAATACAGTATGCTCCTAAGCATCATCATCATCATCTTTACAAAAATGCCTTTTTGACATTTAACATTTACCTTGAGGTTGATGGCATTTAACAAGCAGCAATGTTTCATTTTGTTCATGTCTAAGACTGTGGTATTTAAAATACAAGATGCATGGACAATTATCTGACAAAGTAAGAATAAGTAGAGAGTTTTTTTCTATAACCTTATTGCATCTACAGAGACCAATATAATATGGTAAAAATGCCACAGGGGAAGGAATGTGGTGGATGACCCTAACTTGAAATAAATGATCACTGAAATATCAGGTGAGTTTTTCTTAGAGGATAAAGCCCTGTGAGCATTTTCTCTGCTGACAGGCAGACTGAAAATGGCTCCACAGTGAAGACACATACCCACATATCAGAAGATCAAAAGCTCTGCACATGAGAAAGGAAAACTAAAAATAAGAATGTCATAATCCAAAAATCAGCACACATTGTACCAATTCAGTCATGACCATGAGTGTTGACTGTTGGTTTGAACAGATATACTGTAAAATACTCTCCCTCCTTCATTCATTTGTCCAACTCTATGCTGCCCATATCTTTGTTACATTTGTCTTATCCTGCTCTCAGACAAAGTGGCACACCTCTACCTGATACTGATTAGTGCATGGAGAGTCACAGCACAGGCAGTGTAAGGTTATGCAGTACAAATCAGCACAACAAAGGCTTGCAAACAAGTGCCAGATGGACTTCAATTGATGTAAACAAGCTGGGACATTATAAGGATGTCTGTCCATCTGAGCTGAACAAACACAACAGGCCAAGTGCCACAGCCACATCTGGGGGGTCAAACTTGAATTTAGAGTCATGAAATGAATATGGATCTGTGAGAAGAAAGATGAAAATAAGGATTGGGAGCAGCTGCCGATGTCACTCTGCAAACCAGCTGGCCTTTCATGTGGCATGGCTGCATATAGCACACTGCTGCGTCCCTGGTTCAGTCTCATGCACCAGGTCAAACCGATCAGCTCAGTCGAGAGGAGACTGGGACCAGAGCCCAGATGCTCAGATACTTGACCAGTTCAATGGGAGATTCGAGTCCAAATAATGTTTCGGTCATTTGCCAGGGGGGAGACACCTGAACTGTGCTTTCAAGTCCTGCTGATGCCCTTACTAAAACAAAATACTGATTATTTTGGAGCAACATGAAAGAAATTAATTAGGGGGCTGCAAGTACATAAGATCTGATTAAGCTCTCTGTGTATTGTACAGACGTCCAACCTAACTATACCAGATGAGACAACATTAAAGGTTCCAAAGAGTTCCTAAAGGTTACTTTTCAACCCTAGCACTCAGTACATTGGTAACCAAATGCGTGTGTATACAAATAAGTGTGTTCTAAATGGATAAAACGACAGATATGAATAACAGACACACTATTTGTATTTGTTTCTCTTTAAGGCCAGACAGGTTCATAGGGCATCTAGTTGAGTTAAAGGTCCCGCAGAATGCAATCATGCAGGCAGAAAGTTTTTTACTTTCATGTGGGCATGAGCGAGTGCTCAGATATTAAGCTTATGGGACAAATATCACTTTGCTCAGTTTCATTGAAAACATGCTGACAGTACTCACATGCCTACATCTAAGGTATTTCATATTTAATGAAAAAAAAAAACGCATAATGGAG
>JAOVYV010000017.1:21373456-21388212 GCA_025674545.1 Hassar affinis
GAACAATGAGGCAACATTCAACATTATACTTTCAAACAGACCCGTTATCAACAGCATCAATATTTTCAACAGCCCTACGATGCTGACCTGCAGCTACAACACAAATCACAATGTGTGTTAAAACCGCGATTAACGGCGATTAAAAAATATATTATTATAATTCTTTTTGTACTACACGGTTTAGTACTTAGTAGGCAGGTTTGGTGAATAAAACTAATTTATATTACAGATTTGTAGTTCAAATTGGTTAACTCTTTTATAAAGGTTTTGATGTTATTTGATGTTGAAAATATTGTTCATGCATGAAAGCATTTCAGCTAGTAGACACCATACCACTCTGTGAGTTTCTTGAAATCGATTGATTAAGGTTTTTTTTCCTCCTGATATTCTGGTGTCATGTCCTCCTTTTGGTGTTGTGAGGTCCTCCTTTTTAGGGTTATGAAAGTGGCCACCCTAAGTCCACCACTCCATCAAGAATTGCACTCTGATAATGTGTCATGCAATGAGGAAGCCACATATTAATTTTGTGCAGAAATGCAAATGGGTTATCTGGGCCTGTAATCATCTGAGATGGACTGAAAGACAGTGGCAATGTGTTCTATTGTCAGATGAGCCCTCATTTCATTTTGTTTTTGGTAAAAATACATGCCAAAAATGAAAAAGACCATCCAGACTGTTACCAACAAATATTGCAAAAAACATTAAATCTTTGATGGCATGGGGGATCTGCATATAGATTAAGGTTCTATTGACAGGTAAGCTTATGCTGGTAATTTAGAGTGAAAATAGCCAAAAAATCCACTAGCAAAACTGCAACAATTAATATCTTCAATTCCCAAACGGTTAAAAAGTATGATTAAAAGAAAACGTGATGAGTCTACATGTGCCCCTGTCCGAACTATTTGTGTGTGTGTCGCAGGCTTCAATTTTTAAATTTGTTTAAGAAAACATTGAAAATCTTTTCTTTGTCATTTTGTCTGTTAAATTAAGCTTAAGTGAATTAACAAATTACAGATTTCAGTTTTTATTGCTTTTTTAGAAAGTGTCCCAAATTTTTGGAAATTTTTATTCCCATGTTTTTCATGTCATGAAAAACATTTTTGCTGAATGGCTAACTCAGTACCTCAGCAAAGACTATAAGTGAAGGATTTGTTCAAAAATATGAACATAACCAGGAGCTAATGAAATGAAAATATATTTCTCTTTCAGAAATATGCACTGCAGCTGAGTCTGTGCAAAACACTATTTCTTACAGAATACAGGCATTTCAGATTTTCTCAATATATCCATAGACATGATGTGGGCAGCTTGCTCATTTCAACTCTGAACTGGCCTACAGCACAGAATGCTCCCTTATACCAAACCTATGGAGAAGCATCTGTCTTTGGACCTGGCATCATTTGTCTCTATTCCTTTATTTTTCCACCCAAGTATGGCTTACATTGTAAAGCCAGAGACAGCAGGCATGCAGAATATTGGTGGCTCAGTGGTTTAACAATTTAGCCTAACTAACTGGAAGGGTGTAATTTCAAATCCTGGCATCATCATGGTGTCCTTCATCAAGATCCCCTAATGCTCAGCTGCTCAATTACAGGATGTCCTCTCTCAAAGTTTGAATAAAAGTGTCAGCTACATGAATAAATAAATAACAGTTTGCAAAACAATAATCAGCATTATAAACACCAAAAAGGCAGCATGACTCAGTGGTGCTCTGAGTAAACATAACTCCAAAGCTAAGGCATTACAGTGATAACAACATGCTCTCGCCTTTAAATTAAACAGCATAAGGAAGTGATCCGCAACTGTTACACACAGAAATATGAGACTACACTCATTCAAGTGAAAACTTGCTCAGCACTCTTCTGTCACCCTCCCATCTCTCTCTCTCCCTCTTGCTCTCCTTTTACTCCTTATCTCCAACAACTTCTCCCTCTCTCTCTCTCTCTCTCTCTATTTCTTTTCCTATCTCTCTCTGAAGGCAGCAATTCTGACACAGTCATATATAATCAGCATCTCAGTGGACAACACAGTCCTCTGCCAAGCCTCTCAGTGCCATCACTTGCTCACTTTAAATGCACAGAAAAAAATGGTGATTGACCTACATTGATGTTGATCTGTAAATTATATGTCACGGTGTGATTATTTATTTCCTGTGACTTAAGTGTCAAATGTCTATGTTCCTAATTATGCTGCTTGTACAGAAGCAGGCATGCAAGAATAATAGAGATGTTGCTGACATTTCATTCATTTTGACACCAGAGGTGTCGTGACATTAAATCTGTTGAGGTACATTTGCAGTGACTAAATTGTGTGAAAGGTACAGCTTGTATTTTTGCTTTCATGAATTTCAATTTATTTCCATAGTAGCTAAGAAATCTATTTTGCAATATTGCCTTAAAATGTAACTCCAGTCAATCTCAGAATCACTGACTTGCTCACACTACACCACTTTAATAACTTCAGTCTGTCATTTGGTGGATGTAGGACTGTGTACAGTACACAATCACTCACAGATGAGGCTCACACCCTTGGAAAGATCTTGGACTGAAGTGCACCTGATACCCATATCCCACCTTCTCACTGTCAAAGCTGTCTATCATATGAAATGAGACAAAAATGTGGAGGAAACATTGGTATAGGCACAGGATTGTCTGTTCTGCAAAGAGAATCTGAGATACAGTGCAAAACTGTAGCTATTTTTATACTGTTAGGCACCAGGTGTCATGATTTTATTTTTGTTGTTTCTTACAAACATCGGGTATGACATTTCAAATAATTCTTATAGAACATTTAATTATGCTTTATTTTTCCAATTAACCTTACACAAAATGAATAATAATTAACTGTATTAATGGATCTTCTGCACATGAAAGCAGATTAATTTAATTAATTACATTTTGGACTCTTGGAATTTTTCTTGCTAGTAGTTGCAGAAGTGATTCTACTGGGGTTCAGATACTGCTTGCATACTGAGAAAAATACGCTGATGAACTGTGCACACTACATGTGCACAAGCCTGAAATAATCACTGAACTGGGACAGGTAGTCACCGAGTCCTAAATTTAGTCAGAGCCAGGAAATTGGGGCTATAATCGTTTAGTTTGCAGTATAATTGAAATGATACTTAAGTCACACAAATAGTCTCAGCAAAAAGCTTGGTGTAAGTGGGGTAAAAAAAAAAAAAATTATCTGAATATTTCATATTATTTTATATTTCACCACGTTTCATTAAGCAAACGTGCCAATTTGTCTTTTAAGGTCATAAGAAGAGGAACCAGTAGAAAAAAATCACATAAACCACAGTGCTGTGGGATAGCTTCAGTTTTGTCTAGCCATAGTCAAATTTGGAAAACATCCAGTCATAGATACAACTTAGCTGTGTCCTTGCATTCTACTATGGAATAGCACTTAACAGGGAAGTGGTGGGAGTGCCATGCAAGGACATGTCATTTTTAAGTTTTTAACTTAAGAACTGCAAGATCTTTCATCATGGTTTCAGTTTTGGGATTGTTTTGCTTGTCACTCTAGAAAATGTTTATCTGGAAGACAGAGCAATCATCTCACTCTCTCTCTCCTCCCCCATCCCTTTTTCATATTTTTTTCCCCACACTCTCTTCCTTCCGTCTGAGCGGCTATGTCTGCTATCTGGGCCAGGAATGAATTTTGGAGGCTTATCTCTGCTTTTCCCAGCTGTGGTGGAAAGGATGTGTTAAGGCGCCTGTCTCCCGACAGGAATGACGAGTTATCTAAGCTGATAAGGCCATGGCTGGGTTGAGAAATGTAACAAAGCCAGTGGCTTGGGTGCAGGTGGATACGTGTATGTGCCCGTAGGTGAAGGAAGGTTAAAACCAATTACCTTCCCACAACAAAGGAGTTGTTCCTGTTAGCACATGGCAATTTGCATCCATCCTCTGATTCCCATAATGACACAACAGAACATTGAAAAAGGATACAAAAAGCAAAAGTTTGATTATGCTTGATGCAATGTCAGTACCTGATACTGACAAATTGTTGTGGCTCTGCTCGTCCTTGGGTACTGATTCACCTTGATGCTACTTCTTAGAGCCTCTGCACTTGTGCCTCACATTCATCCTTGTGGACTTCAGTTGCCTGGATACTAAAGACTTGTAACTAGTAACTGCTGCTATGCTCATACGTGTCCCATGCTCATCTCAGGACAATTATTCACAGTAAGTTTATACTGAACATTTTTTTCAACACTCTCCTCTGACTTGCTCACTGGGGATCTACATCTACATCCAGATTTATGTAAAGCTGATCTGCAATAATGTCCATCACTAAGCATGCTATACAAATAAAAAAATAAGATTCTTGATTTGATTGATTATTTATTCACTTACATTCAACCATTAATTTACACCCTCACCCTAAAACCTCTTTCGGTTCAGTGAAATAGCTGGGCTGTGATTGGCCTAAGCTGGCAGCACCTAACAACCTTTGGCACATCTTTCTCTTATCCTCCAACAAGTTGACGAGACAAGCACTGCACCTCCTCTTGGTAACCATGGCAATATTCAATAGTGGGCAACACTTGTAACCCAAAAGCTCCTACCTATGGTTATACCCTCTTCCTTTCTCAGGCTACACACACATGCTGTCAGGCCACACACAACGTCTGTCAAGCACAGATGCCCATCTGGATCTACTGATACCCCCCACCCCGCCACACTAATACCCAATACCACCCCACCCACCAAAGACATATCACTCTTCATTCTTTTGTTGCTCACTTACTGTCGACATCCACAGGTAGAGAAAAATGCACATCTCACCGCTACAGCATGGGCTAATTGATTATAGATGCTGTCAGAGATGGTGTTAAATTTACGCATACTTTAAGAGAAAGTGGCATGCTGAGAGAAGGCAAGTCTTGCAGAAATTACAAAAGAGCACCATTTTATAATGGTAGAGTATGAGCTCCTTTGTTTATAGCAGTGTGTTAGTGGCCTGTGCAAATAGTCTATGAGACTACCCTTCACTATGTTATATTCTGGAGACTCTTTTTTTTAGATTTAACATTCTAGTGGAATTACACAGGGGACTGAAGTTGCCTCAGCCAAAATGGACTATAGAGAAAGGCAAGTAATACTGATGGATAAATTACTATACTTAGTTGTTATCAAGTTAATGTACTTAGTTGCACATGGGTCATTGTGTCTACCCTTATAAGCCAGAGCTTGTGAGATTATGTCATCACTGATGCACGAGAGAGAGACAGAGAGAAAGAATAAGAAACAGTAAGGATAAATTAGAGGAAAACAAAAACGATAGCTTTCCTTGTCACATATATTCAAGTATATCAGAGTGAAATTCTTTTCTTCACATATCCTAGCTTAGTAGGAAGCTGGGGTGAGCACTGATCCAGAACCCCCGGAACAGAGAGGGTCAAGGGCCTTGCTCAAGGGTCCAACCATGACAGCTTGTCAGTACTAGGACTTAAATTCATGACAATCTGATCAGGGTCCTAGAGCCTTAAACCACTGAGCCACCATGCCTACCAATGGAGAACACAAACAGAAGGTGTGAAAGGAAGAAAGAAAAATGGCACAAGATAAAGTCAAAAGAAAAACAGAGAAGAAAAGAGAAGCATATGACAATACTGAGTAAACATGAACGAGTGAAAAATGTGTTGTATAAAAGGAGCTGATGTATTGAATGTGACAGCCAGACTGAGGCACTGAAGAATGTCCATGGTGAGTGAATCTGTCCCATGAAAATGTGTCATGAAGGCATTTCCATTAACATGTTAATAAAGGCTGCAAGGGCCTAGAAGAGTTTTGAGGCAGTGGCCATTCCTTTAAACGAGTGTATATAGCTGAAAAAGAAACAAGGCTGCACAGTTGCTCTGGCACTGGCTTAGATTAGGAGCATTGTGGCAATGCTCTTTTTGTTTTTGCACAACTGTTAGTCTTCCCCAAGGACTGGCCTTAGTGTGTGCATGCTCCAGCATGGTCCACTAACTTTCTCCTCCTCAGTGTTTTTTTTTTTCATTTACCACCTTCTCCATCTGCCAAAGTGAAGATTGAAACAAAAGGCTTTGTTTTGGCAAGTTGGCAGCTGCAGGGCAGAAACATCAAGACATGAACTGGACATTTCTCAATAGCCAAGGGAGTATGCTAACCATTTTCCTGCCATTCAATTTTTTTACTCTGTCTCTCTCTTCTGTCTATCTGCCTCTCTATCTTCTCTTGCTGTCCCTCTTGCTCTAAAAGACAAGCCCTGACATAAAAAAACATGTACTGCCCTCCAGCAGTTCTTAGCCCTATGCTTCTGGCTAGGGATGCAACAAACAATTTGTTTTTTAATAGAATAATTAGTCAGCTATTTTTTAATTGAGTAATTGAAAAACTGTTCCCTGTACAAGTAACAATATGATGTGGTTAGTCAAGTTTCTTTTGAATTATTCAAACAGATCATGTTTATATATTTCTCGCTATCTATTTGGCTAAAACAGTGGCGTCTTGCAGCTCTATGGATGTTCTTTACTGTCCGAAGTGGTGGCCTTTCAAATGTTTTAATTCATTAAGAATAAAAACATATGAACAGTGATGTGACTTTTGGTTTGGTCATGCAAGCTTTCTTTGGGTGAGGTGGTGATCATGTGTGCCATTCAGCACTTTGTCTTTTTGTCTCAATATCATACTCAAATGCTCATGATTCATCTCTTGTGATCACTCTTCTCAGGAAATTGGGCTCTCTTGCTAAACAATCCATGGAATGCATCTGAAAAAGGCCCTACTGTTTATCTGAGATCCCACTCTAACTGAACCACCATCAACATGTGTAAGCCCTACAGAGCACAGGTATTTCATTCTCATTACTTTCCAGACAGACCTTGTATTTCACTTATCAAGTGAAATGTTCATGCATCAACAGTCTGCTTTATTCACATGTACAGATGGTGAATGAAGAGTGCATGGCAAAGAGCAAATGCACAGATGATTTGACCATTAAATAGACTAATATTCTAAGATTTTATTTTTCTGGCAGCCGGATTCTCAAGCATTGTGTTCAAGTTTACCTTGATTAAGGTAGAGTGAGTTAAATAAGTTGGTCTGTTTCTTGAGTCTATTAAAGTGTTTAATTAATAGCAGTACATCTAGGTTTATATTTCAGGCTTGTATTTTTGGATATGTGCATTGATCTTTGTTTTCTGAGCCGTCCTCTAGTGTACACTATGTAGATGATGGCATAAAGCAGTCTGACAGCATAAAGCAGAATACTATTGACATGATACACTGCCATGAAACAGGGTATGGTTTTAGCTCTCAGGCCTATTATATACTACATATATAGATATAGACAGAGATTGGGTAGCAAATTAAAGGAAAACCCTCAATGACTGAGTTTACATAATAAACATAATATATACATTTAAGCATTTAACATCCTGGTATGGTATGGTATGGTATGGAGCATCATTATGGATGCTGATCAGATGCAGCTGACCTCAATTTTCGATCAATGTAGCAAGAGAACATTGGCGACTATTGGTCTTTCAAAGACGGGAATCTCATTGTTGACTTACATCATAAAATTTGGCAATTTATTTATACATAAATTCTGCACTCCGTTCCTTTTTGACAAGCAAGGAAGTCACATCAATAAGGCGGTTTAGGAAGGCCCTATTTTGCTTGACTGTTTCATTATGTTTTGCCACTTGAATGCGAGCACCTTCATTAATTGCATGTTCAACCCTGACCCTGCCCAGGCAACTTAACCTAGCACATGCACTCACATGTTTTCATGCCTTTTATATGCTATGTCAGTTAGACAGATCTAAACGCAATTTTGATCAGACAAGACATGATCCCTGAGATGATCTCATCAAGAGGCATGGCCAACGGTACATTTTCTTTGTGACAGCACTTCCAGTCAGCCAGCTAACTTTGTCATACCAAGAGAGCTGAAAAGACCTGTTAACTTTCCCTAAAATCAGGTCCACAATATTAACACTGTATGCCCTGGTGTGGTTGCTTGCTAGCTGGCTAGGTCACACCGACCCAGCCAACAGTATGAATGATTGATTGAATGAACTATATTAAACTCGAACAAGGAAATACTATGAGTGTGTGTTATTTACACTATGAACAATGGAACTGGTCAAGTAATTTCACCAAGCAAATACCAAGAAATGTTTTGGAGTTTGTCTTTCCACTTCACTCGCAAAATCTACGATAGGACTGAAGCTCCCATTGATTAAGTGACGGTGTAGATCCCAAAATAGCTGTCAATCAAAATGGGATTCAGCCTTTTGACTGATCCTCCAATCATCTTGCAGAAGCTCTGTATTCAAACCCGCCCACAGCTCCATTCACCCCCAGAGACGCTCATCGTCCGGGGGCATTTATCCAATGACTGGCGAGTTTTGAAGCAATGAAAAAAACATTCCATGCAGTCCCATTGAAGTGAATAGACGCTCAGCTTGCATTGATGCTACGGGAATGTATGAGAAGTTAAGAAATTTGAGTCAGTCAATTTGTGATAAGTATCTGATTCTGAATGGTCTCGTCTTCGAAATGAACATGTTCTAATTAATTTGTACTCAGTGAAATGTTAACACAACTGTACATATTTGACCATTTAATTTTTGGCATTTTAGGGAAAGTCTTAGGGATTAGACTTAGAGAAATTGCAACTGCAAGAGAAAATATCTAAGTGACTCTGAGGGTCATTATTATGGTATTGATGCAAAGGCCACTTAGCTGGTGAGTGCTTCTATAGGAAAATGTTTACTGATAAGTATTTGGAGGGTTGACACATATGCTCCTGCTAAGAATACATTTTAAAGAAGCTTTTTTTAGTATAAATGTAAGGTAAATGTTATACTTTACCTCATACTTTTATTACTTTTTTACCCATCTTTACCAAGGGTGGCAATAATTCTGGACCACTGTGCTACAATATCAAGTGCACTAGACTTGGACCCAGCAGCACATGGACAGTCAGTGGACTGTTTTGTGTGTTACTGAAGATATAACAGTGTCCACACTGTATAACAAACTGCAATCTGGCCCCTTTCCAACAAAGACCTTCTCCAATCCATCTATCGATCCATGCATTCTTTCATGTGCAGTAACCTGTCAGGTCTGTGATTTATCCAACAAGTATTTCGGGGGGCAATTTAGTGCAGATAATCCACCTACTGCCATGTATTTGGGAGGTGGGAGGAAACCAGAGGACACAGAGGAAATCCACTCTGACACAGAGAGAACATGCAAAATTCTGCACAGACTGTAACCGTAGCTCACAATCTAACTGGTGACCCATGTGACCCACCTGCTTCCAATTATTAACTTCAATGATACAAAACCTAATTAAAGTGAAACTCAGCTCTGGGGTCACAAGTGAAAGTGGTAAAGACAAATTATCCCACCACAATGTTTACAACCTTTTCTGCAGATAAAGCCAGTCACTGGTGTAAAGGGCAGCTAAAGTCCACTGGGTAGAGAGTCAGTCTTGTTATTAACGCAACATTGTTCTATAAGTGAACAAATATGTAACTACACACAAACAAACCTATGAGTCATATTCTCTGTTCTAGCAAGAGTAGCAACTAAGGGTCAGAGTGATAAAGATCACTGTTGTGACAGCTGGACTGGTGAGAATTCAGATAAACAGCATGGCCATGAATTGATGAAGGAGGCATGACCAGACACATTAAAAATTAGACACTACTTCCACACACACACACACAAACATCTCTGTAACAACTGTGCATGTGTGTTTGTGAGCATGATTTTAAGGATGATTTTAAGGATAGTAACGTTAGTTTTCTGTGCATGTGTGGGGAAATTAGGCTATTCCCAACAAACAAAACTGGGTAAAGATGTTTGGTTTTAAATTTAAGGTTGAGGTTAGTGTTACGATCATAAAACAAATGTCTGTGTGTGTGAGGTCAAGTTTGTGCAGGGCACTAGAAAACACAGTCCCCAACACATTTTCTACTGTTCACTCATTAAGAAATAGGTCAAGGATTCCGGCTGCATGCACAGCACCTTGTCAGAATCTCTCAGGCTAAATAGGGGCAAGGCCACTGGGAGGATGTGAGAGGCATGGACAGAGGGAAAGAGAGAAAAAGTGAAAGTTAGAGATAGTGGAGAAGAGCCGTGAGATATGAAAGAGAGGGAGATGCCCTGGCAGTGCAGTGAAGGTGACGTACTCACTGGTTGCACAGCCTGCAAATAAAACACAAAGTGCCACTTCTAGGACAGATCAACTTGTATCATACTCAACATTCATGTAGAATCACAAGCCACAGGGAATTTGCCATGCAATGTTACCACAGTGGAAATTCATCATAAAGGCATACTCTCACTGGCTGCACTGCCTGGTTCACTAATTTCACCTAGTTTAAATCAATAGGAGGTGCTACTGAGCCATGCTGGTGTGCCAGACAGTGTCCATCAGAAGGAACAAGGCGTCTCAGGAATGAGGTGGCTGATGAATGCTGACAGACGGTGATTGATCAGACAACATGCATTTTAACAACCTCAAACAGTCAAGTTATGGCTATTAATGTTTTATATTCCACATGGCCTACAAATAGCTCCAAATTCCCTTTAACAAAGCCTACTACTAAACCAGGTGCTTCAGTTTGGTACACTATAGAAATCTGATAAACTTAAACCTTTCTTCAAATACAGGCAAACTGGGAGCTTTGGGAGCTCAAGGGTACAGAGACAGACAAAACCCCAGTTAAGCACATAATACCTCACAATTAGCCTCCAGGAAACATTTAACGACTTGAGTTGACGTACGCAAATCAATACCATGCATTCAGGCATTAGAGACAGAAAGGCTTATTTTGCAATTTCACTGAACATTGCAATCCAACCAAAGAAGCTCATGCTGCGAAGGGAGCTTTTATTTGGCTAAGTGTAACTACTGCTGGATCGAGTTCTAGTGAAGTGATGTGCCTGGTACAGTGTTAGGCTGGGAGAACGATGGCTACGAGTCATGACCCCATGGCTTTGTGTAGTTAACCTTATTGATTACAGAGTGTAATGTGGAGATGCTCCACACTCTTTTTACTCTTTTTCCCATGATTTCACTGAAGAACATAAGATAGGGAAGGGACTGTGCTTTAATCTATTTGTGACGTTTAGCCCACAAAAGAGGTGAATGCTTATGCTTAAAGTTATGACAGTGTTTGCAGCTCTTGCTCACTTTCACCAGACAACAAGAAGCAGCCAATAGAGGAGTCTTATTCTTCAGATCTTATTCTTAGACAGAATTTGTAGAATAGTTGCTGCTATTTTGGATCAGATATCTGTAAGCTCTTCTAATCTGTTCACTGCAAGCCATCACGTAGAATCATTTTCTTCCATAACACATAATAATGGCACCATAACTTTAGCTTAAGCCATAAATTAGTGCCTCGCTTTATTCAATGTATATCCCTTTTGCATGCTCAAAATAATTGACAGGGATGACCATGCCTCCTGGCCTAATGAATACTGCTGGATCAGGCCATGGGCACTTTTCAGGGATTTTTTTTTCCTCTGAGTTTGTATTTTGGCAATAACTCTTAAAAACCTAAATGCTTTCTTAACCATACACAGTGGAGTTACTTTCCAATCTCCAATAAAAATAAAAATACATGCACTATCCACATGGGAAGATATGAATGTATGAAACATGATATGTCTAAATACTATACATGTGAATTTCACATCTGAATCATGATTGTTCAAATTTCATTCATATGACTTGTCTGTGAGGATCTTTTCAGAATTAAAGGTTAAAACCATGTTAAACATACTCTTACCACTAAAACAAGTAGTGATTGAAGTTTTGTTAATTGACCAAATGACATATCTCTTGTGTGTGATAGGTTCAGAGAGAACAGACTAATGTCAACTGCAGCACAGCTGCAAAGGACGATCACACTTAGGCTTAACTTCAATTATTTGCCACTGATAAACCAAGTTTTGTTGGTGAGTTATTCTAATGCAAATTTAGGGTAACATTCAATTTCGAAGAACAGCTCATGTCTGGACAGCATGTGGTTAAGTGTGAAATGAAATGACGATTTGTGTACACTATCTGCTGGTCCACTGCAGCCATAGATGAACAAATAAGTGTTTAGAATAAATCTTATCTTATGTCTGCACTCTAGACAGGCAACATTATCCACTGTGTAAAGTCTTCAGTAAGTCATTTCAGACATGTATTATTGAGTGGATTGGATCATCATGGTACCTTTTGTCACAGGTACAAAAAAACATTTAAGACTACTTTGTATATTAAATAAGAAAAGCTACTGTCAAATGTTTGGTCACCCCTTCTCATTCAAAGTTTTAATTATTTTTTTTCCCTACATTATAAATGAACACTGAAGTCATCCAGACTATGAAGGAACACATAAGGAATCATGTAGTAAAACTTAAAAGTGTTAAACAAACCAAAATATGTTTCAGATTTTAGATTCTTTTTCTTTACTGAGTTGAGTCGTTCTTGCCATAATATGGATTAGAACATTACTCGAATAGGCTATTCACTGTATACCAACTCTACCTCTTCACAACACAACTGATGTCTCAAACACATTAAGATGGCAAGAAATTCAAGAAATTAACTCTTGACAAGGCACAGCTATTAACTGAAAGCCATTCCAGGTGACTGCCTCATAAAGCTGACTGAGAAAATACCAAGATGTGCGAAATTGTCAACTAAGCAAGAGGTGCCTACTTTGAAGAATCCAAAATATAAAACATTCTGGTTTGTTTAACACTTTTTTGCTTACTAAATAATTCCATATGTATTTCATCATAGTTTGGATGACTTTAGTATTAAATAACCTTATAAAATTAAATATATAAGGAGACACAAAATATTTAAGGAGACACATTTGCCCTGTATAATAAATAATAAATCCATCAATCAAAAACAAGGTTATATGTCAGAAATTTCAAGCACACCAAAGGCATGTCAATGCTGACAAAAAATGTAAGGGTTGTCGTATCAGGCTCTCTACATGCATCTTACACACTCATCATGTTGAGATTCATATATTATATCCATAGACCATTCAAGGTTCTTGAGAAGGATTTCTAACATGTTTGAAGCCAGTAGACGACATCTTATTTGCTCACATAATCTCCATTCACTTAATGTAAGTAACATAGCTGTTACTGACTAAAAAGACACTGAGTTGCCAAGAATGAATGAATGAATGAATGAATACAATTAGTGATACATTGTTGCAGTATTGCTTCAGTTATTATAGCCCAGTCAGTTTACATAGAGATGATAATGACATAAATTAATATAGGTTTTAAGAACCTAGCTATTAATAATCTATCGTAGAATTTAAATGAACATGAAGTTAAATGTAGCTCATGAATGGATCGGTTTATCATCAGCGCCGTTTATTATACTGGGCAAAGCCAGGCTGCTGTTCGGTAAGAGTAACGCATGCAGCAGCTTGAGAAAAGACGTGAAATACACGCAGGTCATCTGAGTTGAAACAGGCTGAATCCGAGCTAGCTGTCAGCTGCAGTTAACGCAGCCGTCAAAGCACGACAGCTGGCTGTGTTTGTCGCGGAAATGTTCAAGTGTGCTGGCGGAAAGCATTCGCATCCACAGCCACATGTCACGAACGCTCTTAGGTCCCAATTGAGGCAGGATACTATTCTCACTCACCTTGTAGAAAACAGCGAGCTGCGGTCCATTCCTGCTCGGATGTCGTGGACCTCACGGAGAATCTCGTCTCTTTTCTGTTACTATGTCTACCCTCTGTTTGAATAAATCCACATCAGGCTGTTCGGAGCGTCACCGTGCAAAGCATCAGATCTGCAATAATTTCCTGGAAATTCGTGAGAAACAGCAGGGCGAAGGAAGGACGAAAGGTTCTGCGCGTTCTCTCTAGTCCCGTTTCTTCGCTTAGACGCCGGTTTCGGGGATTTGATATGCAGCCTCTCTGTCCTGAACATAAACCTTCGCTTTCATGAAGACGGTCATTTACAAATGTCTGCCAGCTTCGTGGCACATTCCGTCTGTTCAGGAAGTGTGATGTCCTTTTTTCCTCCTGATCCGTAGTGGCTTCGCTGATCCCCAGAAAACACACGCTCTGTCTCTACTTTCACTTCACTGATGGTCTTGTGTTAAAGCAGCACGAGGCACGAGCGCGCGCTACAGTGTGTGCGCGTGCGCGCGCGCGCGTTTGTGGACGGCATTACTCCACTGCACGTCTGCGCCCCCAACACACACACACACACACACACGTACACACGCACATAAGCACCGCCTCCCCGTTCCTCATCCCTCCTTCCTCATCCCTCACGCACCAGCGCTCGAGGGAATCAAGGTACACTCATTAATAACAAATACTCAAATCCGAAGTACTACATACACGATGTATTTTCTATATCATAACTAGGTTGCTTTCCACAACTGCTTGTTAAGCATCTCCAAGAACTGTCCTTTTTCTATTGTACTTTATATGCAGTCAGTTTGACTGCATTTTCTGCCCTTACCCGAATTCTTTGAAAGTTTGAACATTATATCATAAATATCCTCGAAAGTCTGAAAGCATATGTAATTGCTGTATTAACGTATCTTCCATCTCTGCCTAGGATATCATGAATTTTTAAGTGTTTTCAGACAATCTAATACCTGCACTTATGATACCATATTATCCATAATACACCTTTGCATTACACCTGGTGCCTTTATTTATCTTAATGTTTATTTTGCATTATTCTATACACACACACACACACACACACACA
>JAOVYV010000017.1:21557707-21570118 GCA_025674545.1 Hassar affinis
ACCATGTTTGGGTATCAAACACACACACACACACGCACACACACACACACACACACACATACACACACACAGATCTATTGTCCACACTACAATGACAGTAAATTAAAACACCTTTGTTTTTTTGTAATATTAATTATTTTATTGTATTTTATTTAAATTTACTTTTGGTACTTTATCTGTTGTGTGTGTGTGTGTGTGTGTGTGTGTGTGTGTGTGTAGAGGTTGTGGTGTGTTCAGAGCAGGAGTTTGGTCAGTTCCCCTACAGGCTCCTCGACTGGTTCTTGTTAATCAGCAGAATGGGAAAACGATACACATCAGCACACACACCAAGCTGCATCACACACACACACAGAGTTAAGCTTGCACAGGTAACACACACACACACACACACAGTGCAACATTTTATCACTGGAACAATTCACTAAACATTTGATAAACATTTTTGATAGGGTTTTTTTTGCTACACTACCTTAAGTGTATCAGTGACATTTATTCTCACTTTGTTGCTATGGAGACTCCAACTCTCATTAGAGAAGGCAGTCTCTCTACATATATACTGTATATACATAATATATATTAAATAGCCTGATCTTGGACTGAATTTGCTGGGACACCCAATTCTAGGTCACCGTTTCGATCCTGACAACCAAGATGGCACAACTGAAGTGCCATTGAGCAAGGCAACTACATTTACATTTATGGCATTTAGCAGGCGCTTTTATCCAGAGCGACTTACAAGAGTGCTTAGTCACTAACTTGGAATATCCAAAGCTAAGGCCAGTAGACCTGAATTCAAGCTAATTTGAGCTGTGATACTGCTAGAATTTAGCCGTATACTACCTATTAAACATTACAGGGACTCATCTGGAGATCGCTAGTTCGAATCCGGGTGATGCTATAGCTGCCCGTAGCCAGGAGCTCAGAGAGCAAGATTGGCCGTGCTCTCAGGGTGGGAGGGGCAGCATACATTCTCCCCATGTCAATCATAATGACACTGTCCAATCACGGTCGTCTGTGAGCTCATGCATACAAATGTTAGAAACCTCATGCTGAAGTTTCTAAACACTATGTCCACTGACTGTCCACTCTATTAGACACACCTCCTTGTTGCTCAATCTTGTAGATGTAAAGTCAGAGACAGTAGCTCATCTGTTGTTGCACAATTTGTGTTCGTCATCCTCTAGTCCTTCAACAGTGGTCACAGGATACTACCCACAGGACGCTGTTGGCTTGGTGGACTATTCTCAGTCCAGCAGTGACACTGAGGTGTTTAAACACTCCAGCAGCATTGCTGTGTCTGATCCAGTCACACCAGTACAACACACACTAACACACCACCACCACATCAGGGTCACTGCAGTGCTGAGAATGATCCACCACCCAAATAGTACCTGATCTGTGGTGGTCCTGTGGGGGTCCTGACCACTGAAGAACAGGGTAAATGAGGGCTAACAAAGTCAACAGATGGACTACAGTCTGTATCTGTAAAACTACAAAGTGCCGCTGTACAGTCAGTGGAGCTGATAAAATGGACAAAGAGTGCAGATACAAGGAGGTGGTTTTATGTTATGGCTGATCGGTGTGTGTGTGTGTGTGTGTGTGTGTGTGTGTTTCTCTGTGTGTGAGTCTCTTTCTCTCTCTCTCTGTGTCTCTCACTTTCAGAGCTGGTTTTTTCTGTTGGATCGCAATAAAAATGGGAAATTGAGTATGAAGGATCTGAAGAAGCTTCACTATAAAAAGATGCCACTGGAACACTGTGCTAATGCATTCTTCAAGTGGGACACACACGCACACACACACACATACATGCACACACACACACACACACACACACACACACAGGTGGGGGTAAATTATGTTAATGTTAAATAGGGTTCACACACTATAAGGTCTGTTGGTGAAATTGTGTCGTGTGTGTGTGTGTGTGTGTGTGTGTGTGTCCTTTCTCAATATCATTCCATCTATAACAGTGTTTTATTGTTTTACTCCCTAACTGGATAAATTATATCGGTGTCCTCTGATCTAATGGCTTCATCAGCACTGTTTTATTCATTGTTGTTTATTGAATCTGATTTATAGAATATGTTTTTACTGGATTGGTTCTTCAGTTCAATAAAATTTTAGTTGTGTAGCGCTTTTCAAAATATAAAATAAATGCAGTGTAAAAGGCCTGTAAGATTATGGGAACAACACAATAAGTTAAGAAGAAGACCGGGAAGGGGGTGGGGGTGCTCGGGTCAGGGCCGACACAAACACAAGACTTCAATAAAAACAGAACTTTACTGTATTTAACCCGAAGTTACAAGTGTTAAGGCTCTGTCTGTGTGTGTGTGTGTGTGTGTGTGTGTGTGTGTGTGTGTGTGTGTGTGTGTGTGGAGGTCATGTGACGGGAACAAGAATAATAAAGTGACTGTGAGTGAGTGGACTTCCTGTCTGGTGGATCGATCTGAGCGATGGTTTAATGAATACATGTGTAAGTGATAATTACAGTTTATTGTCTTTTTATTGTTGTGTTTATGATGTTTATATTGTGTTTGGTGTGTTTATGTTTATTATGTTTATGTTTAATGCGATATGGTGCGTTTTAACTAAAATGCTGAAAATGAATTTTTATCACAGCAGTGAAAATGGGCTCGAGGAAACTGTGTGGTCAGCGCAGCAGCATCAGCCTGCAGAACGGATCTGAATAGAAATGCTTTAATTATTTCTGTAATATTCATTTATTCCATTATAATCATCCTAATTAATCCTGTTTAGTCTGAATAATTAAATGTATCATTCTCTCTTATTTTTTATTTGTAATCATTATTTCTCTTTCATTTTCTGTCTTTTCTTTTTATTCCTTCATTTTTTCTCTCTTACTCTACTTTTATTTTTCCTCTCAGCTTAGACTGCATTAATTCTGAAGTCCTTGTATGCTTACAGTTAGATGTAATAAACTCTGTAGTGACCTTTCAGTTCCAGTGTGTGTTAAATTGAAATGCAGAATAAATACATCATTTGTCAAACACACAATTACCACATCAGCCATAAAATAATGGAGGGATGGGAGGCAAGCAGAGAGAGTAATAACCTTGCATAAAGCAGAACGGGGAAGGAGAGATACGTGAAGTACGTGATCAGAGAGTTGAGAAACAGATAAACAGCAACAACAGAATCTCAGAGGACAGAATGAAGGATGAGTTAAGTGCACATTGCATGATTTTAATATTGGTGCCCTGTCTCTGAAAACAACTGGCCACAAAGCAATTACAGCGCCTTGCAAAAGTATTCATACCCCTTGAACGTTTCCACATTTTTTCACATAACACCAACAAACTTGTATTTTATTGGGATTTTATGTGATATACCAACACAAAGTAGCAAGTAATTGTGAATTGAAAAGAAAATACATAGTTTTTTTTTTACAGATTTTTAATAAATAAATATCTGAAAAGTGTGGTGTGCATTTAGTAAAAAAAAAAACTATAAACAAACTCCTAACCCTGTGGAAAGCCTCCCAGAAGAGGTGAAGCTGTTATAGCTGCAAAGGGCCGACATCATATTAAACCCTGTGGACTAAGAACGGGACGTCGCTCAGGTTCATGTGTGTGAAGGCAGGCGAGCAAATACTTTTGGCAATACAGTGTATGTGGGCTGTGTTTAAAGGTTGGGTCTGACCCAGAAACCAACAAATGTAACTGAACTCTAACAATTCTGCCAAGAAGAGCAGTCAGATATTCAACCGTGATTCCGACAGAAGCTTGTTGATGGAGTATAAAAACAACTGGTCAGGATGAAACTTGCAAAGGGACATTTAACCAGATATTAGGTGTTCTGTACATACTATATTATAATTTTGACTGTATTGATATCAGAAAAATCCCCCCTCCCAATTAAAACATGTGTAACTAATTCTTGTTTTTTGTCTATTAAAAGTCTATGTTGTACATTCATTCTGCCCCAGAAAATGAACAGTTCAAAGACATCACTGACAGCCCGATACTGCCATGACATTCATGTCCATGTATGTCACGAGTGTTCAGCCTGCTCTCATTCTGTCATTCCTCATTCTGCCATTTTACCTCATAACAAATAAATAATTTAAATCATAGAACAAACGCAGCACGATAAAAAGAAATAACCAAGAGAGGGAGACAGAAAGAAGGGGGCTTTTAAATTTTAAACTACTAAGTTTACGGTAAACACACACAGTGCAGATGGTCTCTGTGAACAGCAGGATGGAGAGGGTGTGAAGAAAGATGGAGAGATAACGCTGCACTGAGAGATGATGGCAAGAGTCTGTGTTACACACGTTAAATATTACAGAGAAAATTACTTGACCTATCGAGTGTGCGCGCACGCACACACACACACCCCCACACACACACCCCCACACACACACCCCCACACACCCACCCACACACACACATACACACACACACACAACCACATCATATTTAAATATTAAAAATGACAATATTACTTTGAGACATTTTTTTGCTGTAGACATTTTGAAAAGGAATAATAACAGAATGTGGAGTAACAGAAGGTGGTACTTAGCCAAGATGAGAATTTTGAAGTTGACTGAAGTGGAAGGGAAAGGAGGCCGCTGAATACCACTTTAAATAGAGCAGTGAGTATCTGGTCCCATCCCTCAACAATTCACACTTAATCAAAAGGTGAAACCAGGAGTCATTAATTATAACCAGGCAGTAAACAAGACTTACAACTAAAACTGATAGCAAACAGACCACACAACTAGCAGCTAAAAGCTCTACAATCCAAAAGCCTACCTCAAAAGCAGAAGACAGTTCCAAGATAAGATGCAGCATGTTGCCTTTAAAACTTAAACTTCCACAACAGCAGTTTATACTCGATTCTGTTTGGTTCTGTTTACATCACAGGGTTTTATTTAGGAAAAAAACATGAATTGAGGTGTTTTCTGACTGACATGAGGAATTCAGTATGGAGCGTGTATCTCTGTCTAACTCCACCCAGTGTGTTGTGGTGAAACTGAGATGTGCTGCCGGTTTAAACTCCAGTGTGAAATACCAGATTCAAGAGTTTTATTGTTTTATTCACAGAAAAACAGGCCATTACTTTGTACTATGAAATTCTTACTGTGACGATGGAATGGAGGGATTGTAGAAAGAAGCCATTTTCCACCCTTTTTGCTCTTTTGAACAAGAATGCTTTATTTTGAACAAAGCTGAACAAGGGTAGAAGGAGACTACACAACCAACAACACTACATAAAATGGCAGGAGCAGGAAGAAGACCACCAAAACCCCAGTGCATGCTGGGAGATGACCCTGGCTCCTCCCAGCTCCCTTGCAGCAGCCAATCTGCTTCCGGCCCCTGTGACGGGTCGCCACAGTACTTCGCAAATCCTCCACTACGCAAAAGTTACTGAAATATAAGACATGTAATTAATGATTGTCTAATGTGCAGTAATGTGTGAAGAGCAGCAGTTATGTGTGTAATAAAAACGGTACCTCAGCAGCAATAAATGTCATGTTATTATTATTTTTGGTTCCCACTGGGATTTAAACATGTGCCCAAAAACACCACTGATTAAACTTCCATGATAACGTGTTGGTGAGGTTAAAAAAAGATAAATGCTGAACCAAATCTGTTTGTAATCCACGTTTTTGCTTTGCTGTTTTTTCCCACTGACTGTTATTGTGAAGTTTTGTGAAATGGCACAATGAACAATTTTATATGAATCATTCAATTCAATCACAAAGTAACAGTTAATGTGTCTTATCATAAATTGTCTGCTTAAGAACTGTCCCCAATGTGGGACTATTAAAGGATTATCTATCTTATCTACACTTTTTTTGTTTTTTTATTAAATTTTGTATTTAATAAAAAGTCTGTTTTTAAATTACACATTTTACTAAATGTGTTTCGTTATTGAGAGAAAAATGAATGCTTTGATCTATATTTATCTATTAAGTTAAGCTTTCAGGATTGTGAATACATCCATTTAATTAACACACACACACACACACACACACCAAACGCATCCACCCCCTCTTTCTCTCCTCTCACACACAATCTGCCACAACTCCCCCACTCAGAGACCTCCTGTCCCCTTATGTACACACACACACACACACACACACACACACACTTGCACTTACTCAGTCACTCCCGCTGCTCCTGACACATCCTCTCTCACTCTCCCTCACTCTCCCTCTCTCTCTCTCTCTCTCTCTCTCTCTCACACACACACACACACAGATCACAGACACATGTGTTCATGTCGAGCTCTGATCTGGACTGGGAGAAAAGAAAGAAGACAGAAAGATACAGGAAGACAGACAGGAAAAGAGAAAGACAGATGTGAGAGTGAGACAGAACACATATGAAGCTGAGGGAGAGACGCAATTCAAACGTTTATTCACTTTCCTCATGATCCTGGTTTTCCTCTAAAACGATTTAAAGTACTGTCTGAGGTAAGTGTGTGTGTGTGTCTGTGGTCTGTGTGTGTTGTGTAGTATATAATTGGCAATTACATATAGTACAAGTGTGTTTATAAAGAAAAACAGTGACGTCGATTCCATCCAGTATTGCTCATGTTTCCTTCTTTCTTTCCTGTCTTTTTGTCCTCTTTTCTCTTTACCTCCATCTCAGTCATTCTCTTGGGATCAGTAAGACCCTTCTGTTACCCAACACCAGAGAGAGAGTTAGACTGAGAGAGAGTGAGTGAGAGAGAGTGAGAGAGAGAGAAAGACAGAGGTAGTGAGAGAGAGAGAGAGGGAGATAGTGTGAGAGAGAGAGAGAGATAGTGTGAGAGAGAGAGAGAGAGAGAGAGAGAGATAGTGTGAGAGAAAGAGAGACTGGGTTATTTATGGAGTGAAAAATCTGAGCAGAGAAATGCATGATTTATCTACCCCTTTATCAGACTAACCTCTCTTGCGCCACTCCCTCTCTCTCTCTGTTTCTCTATGCATCTCTCTATCATTCACAGTCACTGGTTCTCTCTGTCTTTCATATGAGAAAAATAACATTTTTGTGTTTGCTGTGAGGAAAATGTAACAGAATCACACCATCACAATCACAAACTAATCACTGACAGATAAAGATGATTATTTCATGTTTATGACCCTGAAACGTTAGTGTTGTTATTCTATTTCTTGTTTTCCTTCCTTCCTTTTTCTCACACTATTCTAATATCCACTTTCCACACCATCACTTCTCCTGTCTTTCTCTCTCCGCTTCTGTCCTCCTACTCTTAAATGTCTTTCTCTCAGTGGTTGTAACTGGAGCAGCTGTGTGCACGCGTGTGTGCGTGTGCATGTACATGTGTGTGTGTGTGTGTGTGTGTGTGTTCTCTATAAGTCAAACACACAGCCTCAGTCATCTGATCCCCGCCGTTTCTCTGGTGATGGCTCAGTGCGTTGTTAGACTTTTTGAAGTTTCATCTTCATCTCTTGGGATGAAAATCCTGACAAAGCAACACCTGAATAAAGTTTCTGAGTTTCTCATCACAACAAACCTCCATTTCCTGAGCTGATCAAAATCAAACCTCTTTGGGTTAGGAGTTCTATTTTTATTTCACTGTGATTTGCATTCCAGGCACTGAGAGCTGCAGATGTAGAAATTAATCTATAAAAAACAGACACGCTGAGAAAAAAGAGAGAAAAAGGATGAAAAGAAATAAAGGGACAGATGCACGACAAGCAGAAAGACAGTGTGTGTGTGTGTGTGTGTGTGTGTGTGTGTGTGTGTGTGTGTGTGTGAAGTGCATTTCTTTCTTTATGACATAGATGGCTGTTCTACAGGACATAAAGCAGGAACATTAAGGATTAGGGCTTAGGGTTTATATCTAGGGTTTAGGGTTTAGGGATTATACCTATGTCTTTGGGTTTATAGCTAGGGCTTAGGGGTTAGGGTTGATGGAGCTGTGTGTGGATTTATGTAAATTAAATTAGATTAGAGACACTTCAGCGTTAACACTCAGAGCTGAAGGAGGGAAAAGATAAAACAGAAATATTTTTATCCTCAAATGAATAATTCTCCCTGAATTAAAGCAATGTTTTTTACATCTTTTACTCAACAGATCTCTCACTCTCTCGCTCTCACTCCCCCTCTCTCTCTCTCTCTCTCTCTCTCTCTCTCTCTCTCTCTCTCTCTCTCTCTCTCTCTCTCTCTCTTTGAGGCTTAGCTGGGGTTTGAAAGCACCTGAACTATTTTATGATGCATCTAAATAGATATTAGGTGTTTAACATCACCTACAAAATCTGATCCTTGAGGACACACAACACTTCCAATGCCTCTGCCATTGTTGGTGCTTGAACTTAATTCTCATTACTTTCTGGACATACCCCATACACAGTTCAGATAAGCGCCGCTCGCTTCATGTAAAACCCTGCCAGGAAACACAAGGCTCAGACTTAAACATGCAATCATGTGAAGAGACGTTGCCGTGTCTAACACACAACACGGGGATAAACAGGTCAAGGGGAAGAAATATCATTTCAGCTTCATTAAATACACCCTACTGATAAAGTTGTACTGTACTGTATTGATGACTGCATGGCAAAATATCCCATGTGTTAAAAATGTGTTCATGTACAATATTCCTGTTTTTAAAACTTCTAAAAATGTTAATTACACACAGATTGGGGTGAGAACATGTGATGTTATAAATAATTAAACAACAAATCTGAATAATATCTTTTCTGGTACAGACTGCTTCCACACACAAGACATGACACAAGCACATCAGTTTATCATCTCTCTCTCAAATTAATTCCTGACTACACTGCTCCGTTCATTTTTTCATTTTATCTCTGACTCACAATCTCTCTTTCTATCTCTCTTTCTATCTCCCTCTATTTCTCACTCTTCCTGTCTTGCTCACAGAACATTAAGTTTTAAATTGCTCTGATGGATGTTTAGGAAATCAAATACATTTTTCAGTGTTTCAGGTAAAAAAATGTCTCTACACAGATATTTTGAGCGATGTGGAGAAAGTGAGAGACAAACAGACAGAGAAAGACTTTTAACATTCCAAAACACTCCCACCTGAACCCCTAAACCCAACACTACTTAATATATAATATATACTTAAATATATTTAATATATACATTAACAAATTCTCCTAAATTTTAGATTGATCTGCAGCAGCTGGTCTCACTCTACCCCACTCAGAGTTTAAACTCCTGTCCATCGTCTACAGCACCTAGCGTTAGCGTTACCGTTAGGTATCAAGGAAACACATGACTTTAGGGTTAGGGGGTAGGGTTAGCCTAACCCTGTGTGAAAATGTGCAGGGCTACACATTAAAAAAACAAATTCCCATTCAGACCTGGATCAGATTGTATAAATCAGTAATTAACCCATCCTGTAAATCTGTCACAGAAACATGACACACAGCTGTAGAGCTGAATTAGGCAGAATCAAATACAGGGCCTTGACGCTGACCCTCGTAACAGTATCCACTTAGTGTGAAGCATCTCCACACGCTGTCAGGTGTCAGAGCAGTCACCTCACATTGGATACCAAATGGAACAGAGAGACTGAAAGCCAAACAGAACGACACACAACTTGAGTTTACACTTCTCACGATGTCCTTTGATGTGAATCTTTGAAAGCATTGCCAGCAGGTTCAGAAAATGCTTCTTCACCATGGGTCTGGCTGAGCAAACCGTGGCAACAAATACATGTGGGCTTCACTGGTCCGACTGAAATATCCATTTTCACAGGCATTACTGAAGCTCACTCAAAGTGGCCAGCGGTACAAATCATGGATTCCACAACTACCAACAGTCAAGACTGCTAAAAGTGGACATGAATATGGCAGAAAAAAGTGCTACCACATCAGATGAAGATAGTACCAGAGGAACTCGAGGAATCCGAGATTCAGCAGAGCTATCCTCAGTGCCTTTTGCAGATACAGCTGTTGATAAAGTTGTTTGTCTTTGACCATTAAAGGCAAACGTAACATGGCAAATGATCCATCTAGTGCAAGGAAGCACAAAGCATTATTCAGCCCAGGTACTCAAACCACCGGATCATCTGACATCATATTCATGTTCAGTGAACACAATAAGCATCTCCTTATAGACCGTATGTGGTTGTGATAGCAAACCTGTACTCAGCATGAGGCTCAATAATCCCCAGGATTGCAAGACATGACAGATAGTATCAGTGTGTCTCCAACACACACACACACACATACACACATAGACACATACACATACACACACACACACACACACACACATCCTGTTTCTCTGCTCAGTTTTATTTGACTTTTTGGCAATTGTTAATATTATAGGCAAAACCAGTCAGACATTTTAGAGTTTTACCACAATACACACACTCACACACACTCACACACACAGCATATTAAGAACATCAAAAACACATTTATACATTGATTAATAATGCAAAAACCCCTCTCTCTCTCTCTCTCTCTCTCTCTCTCTCTTTCCCTGCCCCTCAGGTAACTGGCTGGTGTAATAACAATGAGTGTCTTGTGGCATGTGTATCTGGCTGTGACCCTCGTCTCACACACACTCTGCACTCTCTCACCTGAAAACGAGGTACCACTGCGCACAACTACCTGGCTGAGTGACGGCAAGAGCACACCTGTCCACCTGAGTAAAGGACGCACACACAGGTAACACAACGACAACACAGACACATGCATGCAAAGTGAAAGACAGTCACACACACAGAGCAAAGAACAGTTTATGGGGCCATTAATGTAGCAAAAGTATTAGAAATGTGAGCGGAGTTTTGTGTAACTGTATTTCAATCTGTGTGTAATCAGAGTTGTACTGCGTCAAAGAATTTGTAAATGCATAGCGAGACTGAATATCTACAGGAATCTGCAAATATGTATTCATAAAAACAATACAATCTCTGCCGTAGAGCAGACCGTCTCATTTCTGTTCAGCCTTCGAAGGGTACGGCTTCAAAAGTCGGAGTATTTTGCTCTGAACAGCTGGAAGGGCGGTCGGTGGGACTCGGTGGTAATAAGCAGCTCGTGGTCGTGCCTGCAGTTGGAAGGGTTGCAAAAAAAAACTTTTGCAAAATCTCATATTTTTAAAGCATGAAAAGTATTCGATGTATAAATAAATTAAACGTCAGTACGCATGTAATGACCTCCAGAGTGGTGCAGAAGAAAAGCGATTGCTTTATCACCCAGAAATCGTGAATTCTGAATGCACTATTGTGTAAAGGTGTGTGATGACGTTAGTCTTCGGCAGGTGAATCGGCATTCAGGAGGGCAAAGGAACAGCTTTTTCTCACACAAGGTCTTCACACTGACCCTCGTAACAGTATCCACTTAGTGTGAAGCATCTCCACACGCTGTCAGGTGTCAGAGCAGTCACCTCACATTGGATACCAAATGGAACAGAAATCCTGATGCCACCGCCCCTTAATTAATCAAAATTAATGATTAAATTTAAGACGGATTAAAATTTATTCAATGAATCTTTATGCCTTCTTTAAATAAAACACTCAAAGTATTAAGTCCCCTTAATTAGCTAAAATGTTTAAGAATTAAAATGAAATGACTACTCTTAGGGACTGTAAAACATTTTAAGGGGTGAGATTTAGGGCTTTGGTTATCGAGTGCGTGGGAAAGATTGTAAAGACGATAGTGAACTCGGTGCTCGGCAGTTTTCACCTCTGAAGAGAATTCAATCTTTATTCCAGCCCTTAACTCTGATTCAGTTTTTTACATGGTGTGTTTAAATGATCCTTAACCCAAAATAAAACTTATTTTCATCCTTCGCTTTAGTTTAGTTTAATACTACAGTTGTTTCTTTTTCTTAATCTATTTTACTCCATGAAAAATGATTGCACGACCTTCTGAGGCCCATTTCTTTCTTTCCCTCAAGATTTCTTTTCCAGAACTGATTTCTCTTTCATTCTCTCATTTGACTCAGAAACCAGAGAAGCTTGGTACTGGTCTATAGGCGCTTTCGCACCGGAGGGACTTTTCTAAGTTCTTAGAACTAAGCCCGGTTCTCGTGTGTTCGCACTACAGGAACTAGTCCGGGTGTAGTCCTCACAGCGCCGTGTATCGGGACTGTTCTAGCTCCTTCTTCAGGGTGAGCACTTTTCTCTGCCAGAGGGACCGAGTGACGTCACTGCGCTGTGATTGGTCCAGACCCACGGACCTGTACCGCAGCCGCCATCTTTAAATCTACCTGTACACCGGTGACCGTGAACAGAAGCTCTCACTGAATACGGAATAAAGACCACAGACACACGGAGCGACTGTGAAGTCCAGGCTCTACTGAGTCTGTACTGAGTCTGTACTGAGTCTGTACTGAGTCTGTACTGAGTGTGTACTGAGTCTGTACTGAGACTGTACTGAGTCTGTACTGAGACTGTACTGAGTGTGTACTGAGTCTGTACTGAGTCTGTACTGAGACTGTACTGAGTCTGTACTGAGAC
>JAOVYV010000017.1:21597660-21609119 GCA_025674545.1 Hassar affinis
CAGGCTGGTCCAATTTAGCCATGAAACCTCCCACACTAAAATGACAGGTGTTTCAGTTTCATTGTCTAACCCTTGTAGGTCTTGCTGCAGACCTATCATGCATTACAGTGTATTAGAACTCCTCTGTAACCCTGGATGTAGGATAAATTCTTGAAATGCGTTTCTAGAGGATTATTTCAAACCCAATTTGCCTAGTCCTTTTCTTCTTTACCTTGCTTGTATAATTATGAGTTTTATCTTTAATCAAAAGCTATACGCCGATCAGCCATAACATTAAAACCACCTCTATGTATCTACACCCTTTGTCCTTTTTATCAGTGCCATTGACCATACATGTGCACTTTGTAGCATTATAGATAGAGACTGTAGTCCATCTGGTTTTCTGCAGACTATGTTAGCCCTCTTTTATGCTGTTCTTCAGTGGTCAGGACCACCACAGATAAGGTGCTATTTGGGTGGTGGATGATTGTCAGCACTGCAGTGACCCTGATGTGGTGGTGTGTTAGTGTGTGTTGTGCTGGTCTGATTGGATCAGACACAGCAGTGCTGCTGATGTTTTTAAATGCCTCACTGTCACTGCTGGACTGAGAATACCCCACCGACCAAAAACATGTCATGTGAGTAGCGTCCTGTGAGCACTGATGAAGGACTAGAGGATGACTAACACAAACTTTGCAGCAACAGATGAGTTACTGTCTCTGACTTTAAATTTCCAATTTGGAGCAACTAGGTAGGTGTGTCTAATAGAGTGGACAATGAGCGGAGACAGTGTTTAAAAACTTCAGCAGCACTGCAGTGTCTGATCCAATCATACCACCACAACACACACTAACACACCACCACCACATCAGGGTCACTGCAGTGCTGACTATCATCCATCTGTAAAACTACAAAGTGAACCTGTATGGACAGTAGAGCTGATAAAATGGACAAAGAGCGTAGACACAAGAAGGAGGTTTTAATGTTATGGCTGATCAATGTACATTAAAATTCATTTTTGTTTAGATTGCAGCAGATATTGTGGATGCTGTTAGGAAAACTTTCTTTGTTCAAGTACACGACAATGTAAAAGGTAAACTGTTTCTCTGTACATACAAACTGGCCACTTTAATAGGCACACCTGTACCAAAACAGGTTTTTTCAGTGTTTTTCAGTGGTTATCTGTCCCTTTTTGGTGTGCCCAGATTCCTGTTCTTGGCTGACAAGAGTAGACCTTAATGTGGTTGTCTGCTGTTGCATCAAGGTTTGACATGTCTTATGTCTGACCTGCTTTTCTAAAAGCTCATAGTTGTAAAGGCTAGTTATTTGTGGTAGCACCACCTTCTTGTCAGCTCAAACTAGTCTGGCTATTCTTCTCTGACCTCTCTCATTATCAAGGTGTTTCTGCCTGCAGAACCTCTGCTCACTGGCCCAGGAGCCCAGGAGCACAGCAATACTCAAACCAATTTGTCATGGTCAAAGTCACTGAGATCATATTTACTTATTTGGATTCAGATATCAACTAAAGCTCTTGCCTTGAAAATCTGCATGATGTTTATGCTAGTGCCACATAACTGGCTTGTTTGATAATTGCATGAATTAACAGGTGTGCCAGTGTTCCTAATAAAGTGGCCACAGGTAATTTAAATCCATCACTTAACATACAATATGTCCTTGCACTGTATGCACTGTAAGTGAAAATATAGACTATAAAGATGAATTTCATTATGTTTTCTGCCTTTTACTTCCCAGAGCCTTTAGCCATACACAAGGAGGGTCTCTCTTTAGCAGTATTCTTCTCTGTGGGTATTCTACTAGTAATCTCCTTTGTAGTTATCTTTGCTATTTACTGGCAGAAAAAACAGAAGAAAAAGGCAGCAAAGTTTGAGAGACCATCAGGTGACCAAATAATGTTTACATTTTCATACTACAAGCCCCATTTCCAGAAAAGTTGGGACATTCAAAAAATGCTACAAAAACTGAAATCTGTAATTTGTTGATTCACTTTATTTAACAGTCCTCTATTAAACAACCTTTATTTAACAGTCAAAAGGGCAAAGAAAAGATTTTCAGTGTTTTCAAAGACAAACTTAATTCTCTTTGTTAAATATAAGCAAATTTAGAAATTGATGCCTCCAACAGACTCAAAAAAGATTGGACAGAGGCCAGTCAAGCACATACACTTACACATATGTTTATAAAACCACACTGTTGTAACTAATGCTGAATGAGGCCTGGCATTGTCCTGCGAAAAGACACAGATCACCCACAAAATGGTGAACCATGACCCATCCTTGCTCACAAAGACTAAGCCTTTGGTTAATGCTCCTTTCATACTCAATTTTTATGACCTCACCTGTTAGTTAAACTGCTAAATGTGGAATCTTCTAGAGCAGTTTTACTTGTATTGCTTGTCTTATTTTGCCCTTGTGTTAGAAATTCGCAATACAGGAGTCAGGAGACTGGATCTTCAGGGTTGTAGCAGCAAAGGGAAGGGGGTAGGAGGAAAATGATGCCCAAAGACAACAAGTATGAAACATATATACAATGAGAATTCAAGACATAAATAAACAATTAAAAGGGCAATAACTATACAAATTATGGCAATGCCTATTTCAACAATGTTATGTCAAAATGTCCAAGACAATCATGAAGCCAACTATTGGAGTTACATGGCTGTTACATGGTCATGTAAATGGTGAAGGTCAATGAGAATGTTGGGATGTTGCTTAGCGGGATCTATTACATCAGTGCAGCATTCAGGACCTACTCCTGAACAAGTTCCTCCATTGCTGGATAGTAAATAATCTATCACGATATTATTTTGTAAAAGCATCATCCTGTGGGATGCTAGAGCTTGCTAAATATTCAGGGAGTGCAGGACACCGTAGGCTGGGATTAGGGCCCCTAGTACACAAGACCACAGAGTTATTTGTCAGGTTAAACCAGGAACACAAGTGTTGCCCTGGTCAGTGTTGCTAGATATAAGTTTGGATTTTACTTGTTTATTTCTCATGGATGGAAACGTATCCAAGAGTACAGGAACTATTAAATCTAGAGGGAAGTTCAGACCAAGCAGTGATTCCACATAGCCAGTATGTTCCTTCTGGTGCAGGTAGGCGACACAGTTGACTTAAAGCTGACAGATTATGACAGTGAGCAACTTCATGTACACAGTCTTCATTATCAATAGGTTCCTTGAGAGTGGTTTGAGAAGGAAGTTTTAAGGATGACATGGGCAAATGTCTGTAAGCGTTACTGTTACTTCCTAATACTTTCTGAGAGCATGACTGTTTGGGTATCTCACTTACAGAAGATGATTCACCACTATTTTCAATACATAAAGGAAAGAAATTGGGGGTTGGGGAACAGAAAAGTATTCTCTCTTGGATTATTTAAGGAAATAAAGGAGAAAAAGCAATGACTTTTATAATGGCTAAATCTGTGGATAATTGAACTGCTTCCAAAAGATTCTGTACCAAATCAGCATTACTATCTGGAGTACCTGTAGCTCTCTATCCAGGGGTGCAACTACATACTTTCTGAGGTGTATGCAAACATATTATCGGCGCCCCCAAACCACCCCCTGTCCGTCCGTCCATCTATGTGTCCAGATTTTCGGGCATCGATTTTAGCTTCACAAAAGCAGCTGTGCTCTCATCTGTGTACAACAGGGTCATGTTGCCCAGGATTACCTTTAAGCAAATTGTATAGTGGTTGTGAAATAGCAGCATAAGAATCTATCCATGGTCTACAGTAGTTGCAGAGATATAAGAAAGCTCACAGTTTGTACACTGTTGTTGGCAGTGGCATTAATTGAGTTTCTACCAGGCAGAATTCCCCTAGACCCCTGAGTAATCCATTGTCCCAAGTATTGTACACCAGCACAATACAGCTGAGCTTTGTAATGACTGGCCTTGTGTCCTTTGCAGGACAAAAAAATCAAGAAGTGCCCTCATATCTTTGTCATGTGTTTCTTCATTCTCACTACTCAATAAAACATCATCTACATATTGAATAATGCCAGATGACTGTAAAAAAGTGCTCTGCCTGAGAGAGATGTTTCCTGAGTGCTTGATGGTAGATACTGGGACTATTGGCTACTCTACAGTCTACTGTTAAAAGGCAAGTTCCATTAGCCTTACGGATTGGCTTGACGAGACTATTGGATACACTGTGGGTTCTGACCAAAATGCCTCTTTGCTCAAGCTGATATATGATAGGCCGAATACCCTGCAAAGCTTCACTATTAATTGGATAGTGTTTATTGCAAGGAGGTTGATGACCTGTGAAAACAACTGACTCCATATCTAAAAGGCCACAGTCATCTTTATCTTTAAAGCAAATAATACAATATGACCAGCTAAGTCAGCAGAAATAGAGCAGTTCAGCTGATAGCTCACAGATAGGCTGAAGTGACTGGGCAAATTAGTTTAAAGCTAGGACAGATGGAACTGTTGTCACTCCTGTGCATCCCTGTACCCCTTGATTATCATAGCCGACTGGTCCTGTGAGATTCCCTGGAAAGAATTCTTTGATGATTTTCTCTCTGAAAGGTCCCCTGACTAGAATTTTTTTTATTGTGCTCCTGTTGTGATGATCTGTCTCTTTTAAAAAATGGCCAATTTTATGACAATAATGACACTCTTTTTTTTCTGACTAGAAACTATCTGACTGGAATCAGAGTTAGATCTATTCTCAGTAAGGACATGTATGGATGCTGGAACATGGTTTGATTCTAGATCCAAGTCCAAGTGATCAAGTTCATTCACTCCACTCTTGCCAATTTGGAACAGCTGTTACTTGTCTGATGTCTGGTCTCAATAATTCAACTAGCTGTCCAAAACAGCAGCGTAGTCCTCCTGCCAAGAGAACTCCAGTTCCCAGCAGAACTTGGGGCAATTTGGAGTGACAGGAAACACCTGTCTCTGGCCTATATAAAGAGCTCCTTGCCCAGCATGGCTGTCACACCTCTGACCACTTTTCCTGGTACATAACTCTACAGCATGAGCTGATGTGTCTCTTTTTTGTAGAGGAGGGATCACAGTGTAGGACTTTGGTCCGAGGTAATATAGTAGGGACATCTTTGCAATCTTTTCCTATGCCCTCTAATCTGAACACTATGGTCTCTCTGCCACCCCAGGCAGTGGTGATCTTTCCTATGAATCGCTACGGTGTTATTTGAGTTTGTTAACATGCTGCTCATGCACTCTTGGGTTTGCTCTTAAGAGGAGTCCCCCTTTAGTGCTGAGCTACAGTTCCATTCTTCCTTTTCTCCTAGAGCTCATTGTTTAGGGATTCCTCCTTTTTTTGAATCCACGTTCCTAGTGGTTCCTTTGTTTGAGCTTACTCCTGTGTCCGACCACCATTGTCCTTTCCCATTCATATTTCTCCCCATCTCTCTGTCCTTCACAAGCACCCTCTCCACACATGTGCTCTGCAGCTTATCTCCCTTCGTCTTTTGTGTTCTTTTAGCTGCCAGTGGCTTTCTCAGTTAACACACTGGTTCACTAATGCTGACATACCTGGTTTGAATCCCACCTCAGGCTGCCACCCCCAGCTGGTAACATTACCTCAATAAATATATATATATATTCACTCCCTCACCCCTTCTCACACACACATATATATATATATATACAGTATATATATATATATATATATATATGTGTGTGTGTGTGTGTGTATAGTGTCGACCTGCATACACAAGAATACAGATGTCAATATTATAATATCAAACCTCAATTCTAACATAAATATACATTATATTGCCAAAAGTATTTGTTGCCTGCCTTAACACTTATATGAACTTCAGTGACATCCAAGTTCCAAGTTCAATAGGGTTTAATATGAAGTCAGCCCACCCTTTGCAGCTATAACAGCTTCAACTCTTCTAGGAAGGCTTACAGGCCTAACAGGGTAGGGAGACACCTACCCTGGAAAACCTAAAAACATTCTGTAAGAGGCACTCAGCAGTTTCCATGGCTGAAAGGAGACCCGCAAGAGGGACACCTGCAAGATCTGACACCTTTAGAAAATCAGTCTACGATAACCAGGATAGTTTTGTTGCCTTGGGACTGGGGGAGATAGTTCAAAGTTAAACCGGGAAAAGAATATCACCCATCTGGCCTGGCGACAATTTAGATGTTTGGCAGCCTTGATATATTACAGGTTTTTAATGATCTGTCAAAATGGTCATGTTTTGCCCCTTCTAGCCAGTGTCTCCACTCCTCTGGGCCAAGTTTAATGGCCAACAGTTCTCAGTCTTCAACATCATAATTTTGCTCGGTTGGGTTAAATGTCCACGAGAAGCAGACTACTGTGTGGAGCTTGGTTGGCTGACCTTGGCTTTGAGAAAGGATACCCCTTGACTGGAAGCATCCACCTGGACTATAAAGGGGAGATCCGGAGAAATAAAAAAAAAGTCTGCGATATAAATTGGTGAAACCAAGGAATCTTCATAGATCTCTTATCATTGAAGGGGATTTCCACTAAGTGATTGCCTCAACCTTTGACTTGTTCATGAAAACACCCTCAGTATTGTGCATGAAAAACTTCACTTGGGACCGATGAAACTGGCATTTTTCTCTTTTGACAAATAGCTGGTGCTGCCTGAGGTGCAGGAGAACCTGCTCAGCATAGTCTGGGGAATAAATCAGAATATCGTCAATGTAAGAGATGACACACCTACCCAAAAAATCATGGCATATTTTGTTAATGAAATGTTGAAAAATGCTTGGGGCAACTGCAAGGCCGTATTTGTAATGGCCCGATGTTTTGCTGAAGGCGGTTTTCCATTTGTCTCCTTCTTGAATTCTTACAAGATTATAAGCACTGTGAAGGTTGAGCTTGGTAAATATTGTGGCTCCTCAACGTTGTTCCAAGGCTGAGGGGACTAAGGGAAGAGGGTAGGGATACCGGGGAGACCTTGTTTAAGCCTCAGTAGTTAATGCAGGGTCTAAGACCACCCCCTTTCTTTTCTACAAAGAAGAAGCCTGCAGAGGCGGGGGATGAGGGCCTCCTGAATGTAATTCTCCATAGCAAGTTGTTCTGGAAGGGACAATGCGTAAACTTTGTTTCTAAGTGGCGTGCAATCAGGTAAGAGGTCTATAGTGCAGTCACAGGTTTAAGTTCAAACAATTTTCAAAACCTTTCAACCACCTTGTGATCTCCCCTTATCTCCATGAGATGACCGGGTGCTTAGGTGAGTCAATGAGCATGAGGGACATTATTTCTTCATGCAGCAGGCCAACCTGGATCCTTTTGGGGAGAGTTTGAAGACACACATAGCCACTGCTGATGGGTGCTCCATCCACAGCCTTTATCCTGAATGGAGTTTTCAGTCTTTGTGTGGGGATGCTGTACACCTCTGCAGTGGTCTGGTCAATGAAGCTGGCCACTGCTCCAGAGTATCACTACACACCACGTGCACCGGGACATTGTTCTGAGGACCATCCCTGGTGCGGGAAGTAGCAGAAGGCCTGGTTGGGCAATTGATGACGATATAGGAACCTTCTCCACAGTAAAAGCATAGACAAAGCACTGCTCTTCACTTCTTTTCTTGGCTGGACAGACGTAGTGGCCCCAGGATCATGGGTTCAGTCTCCTCTTTCTTGCACCTCAGGGGGAGACTGGCTGGTTGGCTCTGCAGGAGGTTGTCCAGGGTGATGGTGGTGGAAACGAGGGTGTCCAGGTCCATGTTGACATCCTAGCAAGCCAGCTCTCTCTGGACCTTCATGCTAGGCCCTCTTCAGAATGTGGCCTTGAGAGCCGTCTTGTTTCAGCCGTTCTCTGCAGCTAGTGTTTGGAACTCAAGGGTGTAGTCAGCAACTCTTTGATTTCCCTGAGAAACAGAAAGGAGTCACTCTCTAGCACTCGGCTATGGTCAAACATTTGGCGAAAATGGTCTATGAAATGCATATAAGAATGGGTCTCCTCACCTGGGTGGTACCATAACATTGCAGCCCACTGAAGGGCCCTGCTGCTGAGCAAACTGATAACAACTGCAACCTTTTACTGGTCTGTGAGTTCAACATTCAGCACAAAAAATAGGTCACATTGGAGGAGAAATTCCTTGCACCCTTTGGGTTTGCCACCATATCGCTCTGGCAAGCCACTGGCAATATGGGTCATAGGTGTGGGAGCTGCTTCCACATGTTGTCGAGTAGCCTCCCAATGATGTATGGTGGTGTGGACCTCCTCCAGTTGCTGTGTACTATGTAGTAGGGTCTGCTGTAGTTTTTGCATGTCTGCTGACTCCATGTGTGGTGGATCAACCTGTAAGGGTCCCTCAAAGGTTGGAGTCAAGTGCAGATAAAATGTTTTAATGTTATGCAGACAAAGAGTCCAAAAAGGCAAACAGACAAAATGCAGTTCAAAGTCCAAAAACAAAGTCAAAGTGAGGAAGACAAAGGGCAAAAATCCAAAAACCAAAGTAATCGAAAGCTCAAAGGAAGTCCAAAACGTGGAGGGAACAGGACAGGAAGACACCATGCTCTAGCTAGGACAGCCTGGGGAAGGCAAAGAACACAGACTGAGGGATGACACAGAACATGAGCAGTTTGAACTATATACAAAATGATTCTAGAAAACAGTGAAAAGTACTTAACTTGATTTGCTTGGCAGTTGCAAAGCGTGAAGAATATGATGAAGTATTTGCCACAGAGTTGATCCACACTGGGGAGAGCTGGAGCCATTCTTTTCCCCAATGCGTGCTAATGATCTTAGACTAAATGGCCACCAGCAGGTGAGCCTAATTGGGCGGGCCCTATGGGAGTTGTAGTCTCTGCTTGTAGTTCTCCCACAGAGCGTATTTGGTGCCCACTGGTGGCTGTGGATATAACAAATGCTTCGTAACAAACTTCTCTCCTTTCAAAGAGGATCCCAGTTACTAAAGAAATTTCCCCAATGTGTGACTATTAAAGGATTATCTTATCTTATCTTATCTTATCTTATCTTAATGTTATTCCTATGTAGGTATGAGCATAACTGTGCTACAACATTTTCTTGGATCTTGGAGATAAACGGCAGCTTTGATATCGGCCTATAGTTAGACAGCTGACCAGAGTCAAGGTCAGTTTTTTAATCAGAGGTTTGATAACTGCTTGTTTAAAGTATAAACATGGCCAATGCTAAGCAAAGAATTAATTATTTTTAGAAGAGGTTCAATTGTTTCTTCTATTTGAAGAAACATGTAGGTAAAGCATCTAGTAAACAGGCTGACGATTTTGAAGTGGAGATTAGTGAAATGAGTTCAGTCACTCATAGGGGATTAAAACTTTCAAATCTCAGATCTGATATGGTTATATTGTCTGTATGGTTTGTTATCAGATTGTCTGGCTTTAAGGTTGTATGAATTTTCTGTCTAATATTTTCAGTTTTGTTATTAAAGATATTCATGAAGTCGTCACTACTACATAATGATGGTATGGATGCTTCGGTGGTGGTCTTGTTGCTAGTTAATTTTGCTACAGTATTAAATAAGAATTTCAGATTATTTTTAGTATTTTCTATTATAGTGGGGAAATATGTTGACCTGCTCCCTGGCCTTGGCTCTGGATTGTCAGAGATTAACTAGTCCTGTGCTGAGACTATGTGCTACGCTGCAAGAAATGAGAGCAGCACCTTGCAGAGTGGGATGGACACCGTCACGCCCAGAGCTCTTTCAGGTTTCTCAGCGGGCGCTTCACTGAGGAGAGCAAACCTGTTGGACATGCAAAGTGGAGAGGAGCAGTGCTCCTGTGGGCGAGCCTTAGATTTAGCTTAGCTTTGTGATTATGCCGCCAAATTGTCACCCATTTGCCCCACTGTGAGGGCTCTGATGCTGGAGTTGTGGGACTGCTAACTTGGCCTAAAGCATCCAGACATTCCCCTCCAGAAACTACACTACTCTCACTCTCTCTATCCCTCTCTAAAGTCCAGATGTGCGGCAGGGTACAGACAAGAGACGGCAAGAGAGTAATTACATTAACAGCTAAACTGTATACACAGATGGCTTTAAGCAAACAAGTTCTAAATATTTCTTTCTCCTGTCCTATCTTTTTTTGAGTGTGTTGCAAACATCAATTTCTAAATTTGTTTATATTTAACAAATAGAATTAAGTAGAAAACACTGAAAACACTGATCCTTTCCTTGTTCTTTTTAATCTGTTAAGTAAAGGATCAAGTGAATTAATAGATTACAAATTTCAGTTTTTCTTGCAATGTCCCAACTTTTCTGCAAATGGGGTTTATGCCTAGTACTGCATAGTTACTCATAATATATTTCTATTATTTAGTTTCATGTAAATAAAATTACTGGCAGTTATTGTGCTTAATGCTCCTTCAGTCTTCCTCTAAGCTCCTGAATATTTTTTTTTCTCAGCCATAAATGAGGAACATTATGATGAATATACAGAACATCACCAGTTTGTACCAGTAACCAACAGGACTAGTCCCCCTCAACTCCTGATTTGTTACTCAAGCAGCGATGGTTCCGCCCATGTAAAGGTTGTCTTACAGTTGGCAACGTTTGTGCAAAAGCATATGGCTACTGAGGTAAAAACTGTGTTAAACCAGTTAAAATATCTTATAACATTAAAAACATTAATAGTAATGTAGTAGAATACATGATCATGTCTGTTTTATATATATATACAATGTTTAATGTTTTCATGATTGATGATTAATGATGATTAATTACCCATCAGGTACATTTGGATCTGTGGGATTCCTTAAGTATGACAGCAGAGGGAGATTTGGGGTGGTATTGCAGAAAGATAAAGGAGAGCGACTTTGTGCTTGTCATCTGCTCCAAGGGTCTCAACCAGAGGTGGTACAACCAGAGAGAAGAAGTGGACCAAAGGGGAAATACGTCTCTAGCCATTATAGCCATGATCGGAGAAGAGATATTCCGTGCCAAATCTCTGGGTCAGGACCTCTCTAAATACATGACTGCCATATTTGAGTATTCAAAGATGTCAGACATCCCCACAATATTAAGTTTGGCCTCTCATTATACTCTTCCAAAGGACTTGCCACTGCTTTTTTCCCATCTCCATGGAGTGGCTTTGCAGAAGCCTGGAACTTACCTACTGATAGAAAACATCTCACAGAATGGATACTCTAAGCTCCCAGCTGGTGCAGCGTTACTATTAGCTATTCAAGATGCAAGGACAATGATCACTGGTTTGTGACCATCTCGCAAGAGAATTGAAGATCTGGGTATAACATAGCTTAAGATTAGCAACACACAAGACCCAAATCTAACTTACTAGCTGCACTATAAAGATTATGCAAGGATGACTATTGCCAAGACAGTACTGCTGAGAATGACACTTCATATCTGAAAATCTGTGGGTATACCAGACAGATGATGCATATACAGGGGTTAGACAATGAAACTGAAACACCTGTCATTTTAGTTTCATTAATTGCACATTGCACCAGTAAGAGCAGAGTGTGAAGGTTCAATTAGAGGGTAAGAGCACAGGTTTGCTCAA
>JAOVYV010000017.1:21640390-21659103 GCA_025674545.1 Hassar affinis
GCTGGTGCATCTTCTCCTGCCACATTTTGTCCTTCCTCTAGACTTTCCATTGATCTGCTTGGACACAGCGCTCTGTGAACAGCCAGCCTCCTTAGATAGGAACTTTTGGGGCTTACCCATGCTGTGAGTTCAGTAGATGATCAGTGTGTCTCACTCAGTTTAAAACATTCCTGCCCTGCAAAATCTGGGCTGATTTCTCCACAGGATTCTAATTTTTCGTGGGTTTTATGAGCTGGAATCCCAAATTATGTAAAAATAAACAAATAAATAATGGTTTAAATTGTGGCCCTGAATCTATAATCTATGCAAGTTTAACTTTTTGAATGGAATTATGGAAATTAATTAACTTTTCCATGATATTCTAACACTTCCCATCCAACCTGACTGAATTTTGAGAGGATCGGTCAGGAAGAATGGGAGAAGCACCTAAATCCAGGCACACAGCTTGTAGAGACATGCTCAAGAAAGCTCAAAAGCTGGAACTATTACCATTAGAACTTCCACAGAGCACTGAATAAAGTAAATAATACTTATCTGTACGAGTGGTACAGTGGGTAGCGCCATCACTTCACAGCAAGAGGTACCCAAGGCCAGCCCAGGGCCTTTTCTGTATGGAGTATGCATGTTTTCCCCATGTCTACATGAGTTTCCTCCCCCAGTCCAAAGACACGCAGTCAGATGAACTGGAGCTACTAAAGTGCCCCTAGGTGTGAATGCGTCTGTCCTCCATGGATTTTGGGGTTCAGCAGAAAACACCACTCAAGATATTTTGTTTCAAATATTTATTGCTCACACCCACGCCCCACCTACCCACCCCCACATACAACATGCCCATTTCTTTTGGTTGATCATCTTTTCAGTTGAAACATTCTGTCCTTCGACCATTAGTTAATTTGAGTAATTCATCCTCTCCAATGCAGTTACCCAACAGGATACAGTGATCAAGACAAATTATTGAATAGTTGTTTGTAAAACCTCTGGCTTTGTCAAAACCTATAAAGACAGGGGAAGTACCTGAAACTAAGTCTTCAGGTAAGTGTGTGGAGTGTTTACAGACCAGTCAGTTGACAGTGCAATAGGATTTAAACCACTGATCACCTTCAAGCAAACAAGAAACAAATCAACACCAGCCTGTGCTGTCCCAGAGAACTGACTAAAACTTTTTTTATATAAGCTACAGCTTTTAATGCATGTATTTACATATATTTTAATATATGTATTTACAAAACAAATAAAATCACAAATTATGTCCTCACATTTATTTTTTTTATAGAATATACAACTTCAAAAAGGCGTTTCAAAAAGATGGACCTGATTCCAATGATTTCAGTTTCCAGCGAGACGCGTGGCACCTCCACATTGGCACCGGAGAAGTCACGAGACCCAGAGATCCCATTACACCGCAGACACACCAGACTGGGTTTTTGTGCCACCATTAGCAACTAATCTGGATGATTTCAAAAACAGAATCATGGCAGCAGTGACCTCAGTGGGAGAAGATGCTTTGAGAGGCACTTCAATTCAACTATCTTGATGATGTCCATATAGCAGGTGGAGGGCACATGGAGAAATTTAAAATGGTTACTAAATCTTGATAACTCAAACAGTTTAGACATTTTTTAGACAATTTGGTCCATATTCTTGAAACACCCTGTATTCATGAAAACTACACAAGCCAATGAAATCAATCTGTTATGAAAATGTAAAGTTTGAAATGTGTACCAACAGTTAAGCTTTTGACAGACCTGCCTAGTGTTCCAAGCTGAAGTGGTGAACCCTTAAATGTATGAAATGTCATTCTTCAGTTTGGGTATGGGATTTATATTTAACCTGGAGAAAGGATGACTTAGATGAATGAGTTAAGGTGGATAATATAGGTGTGTTTTCTTCCATTACCTTACAGGTAAGACATGAGAAATTCTTTCCAGAGAGAAAATGCTTTGAGGTTTTGCTACAGGCTGTGGGGAAAAACTGCCTCTTTATTGGGACAACTGTCTGTTTATTCCAATAAATGTTATATGTGCACACAAAATGAAGTGTCGCATTAAATAATAGTTAACTAACTGCTGATCATCAGCGCCTGCCTTTATTTTATGTATCTTAACCTACCAGGGTAAAAATAAGTAATCAATCAGAATTGGTACAGGATATAGAAGAAGAGGAAAAATCGGTCACAAGTACTTTGACTAAATTCAGCAAGTATCTCAGTTTTTAACAACATTATTGAATAATAATGACACTTTAAATTTAGGTGGAATTCCCAATTAAAATTTTTAGTCCAAAGGCTTATTTCACATTTAAACCTTTTGCACCCCATTGTCTCAACTATAGCGGCATGTTCTCTCTAGGCTGACTTGGCTCCTACTAGGGCCATGAGGCCATCCGTGCTCATGGACTTGGGACGTTCCAGAGGGAAGCCCAGCGCTCTGCTCCAAATCAGCTGAGCCAGCACACCCAGGGCCCGAGACACTCCAAACAGCACCGTGTAGTAGTTCATCTCAGTCATGCTGTAATACTAAACAAACAAACACAATTCAATTAGCATTTCTGCATTTCTGGTGGGTAGCACAGATAAAATGCACATTATTTCATGAGAAGAACAAAAAAAGAATCAATTATAAACGAGAAATACTTTAAATTTGACATAAACTGATGGAACAGATGAGAATAACACCTCTGTAGAACATAAATGGAATTTCTTACAATATCTACAAATATGAGTGGGTTGTTCTACAAAAGCAGTATTTAAGGAATGTTTACTTTGAACTTTAGATGAGTTACATTTAAGTGCTATAGAATTTAATTTAAGATTTTTGTTAAGTCTTTGAAAATGTTTTAAACAATTATTTAAAACATGTAATTCAGTGCCAATAAATGTCAGAAATGCATGCAGTCTTATTCTATGCTATATATTGTAGACAATAGTGTTACCAACAACGACTAGGGTGCTATATGTAGGCAATATCATGTTTTTAGTTCAGGACATCATTTTTATGGCACATATATTAATTTTTTACATTAAACTGATGTAACAAAAATATAGCAACCCCAAAACAGCTATAGCTCCTTAGGTCTCCATTGTTCCCTTCAATCTTTAGCAATGTTTCTGATAACCAACAAGCTAGGACACTAACACTGAACACGAGAGATCAGAGCACTGTGCACGAGAAACGACAACCAAATCATACATTAAACAGTTAAAATACATCACCCACAGTTCATAGAAGTTCCCCATTTATTTCAAAAGTGCCTACAGCATACGGAATTAGTCTGAACAGTGTTGTTTATCATGCTAAATACAGCAGAGAGCTGTAATGAAGGCATGACCCCAATGCTACCCCGCTGTTGACGTTGCAGCGTGTCCCAATAGAGCCATTTTAGCTGTGTTTTGCCAGATCTCCAAGGCATGACAGCGTTGCCCCAATCATTTTCTCAGCAATCTTCACAACTCTTCTTAGCACCTTTCTGTCAGAGGTGCTGCTGCTCTCATACCACAGAGACATGCCACTGGATAGCACACTCTCAATGGTGCCTCAATTATGCTATTTTTATTTTGTATATTGCCTACCACCTTTGAAATTTGATGGCCTTTTTTAGACACTAATTTAAATCTAACCATAACCAAACCAGATAACAAGGTTAATATCATGCATGGGTAATGCATCACCTGCAGTAGTACTCCACTGTGGGCATCAACATTGGGCCAAGGGTTCTTGGCCTTTCCCTGCTCCAGCAGCACATTCGGCACAATCTTGTAAAGCTGAGACACCATCTTGAACATAGGGTCATTGGGAAGGTGTTTCAGGGCAAACTCTCGCTGACAGGTATAGCGTGGGTCAGTTTTTCTCAAGACAGCATGCCCATAGCCCGGCACCACCTGGGAAACATACAGGTAAGCACATTAATGGGCTTCAGTTTTTATTACTGAAATTGAAGATGTTTTAGAGCTCATTCATGAGAAATGTACCTCAGAGAAAACAATAAATCATCTTTGGAAACATTTGGAAGAGAACCCCTTCTAAGTTACACATCTTATATGTAAATCTCTATATCTATAGATATTAGGATCTAAGAGCAACAGTATCAGCCTCTGATCCATTTGACCATCTGATTTTCAGGCCAAACATAACACTGCATCTTCCCTGACACATAAATATAACACTCTTATAAGGAATTAGGATTTACCCATAAAAATATTAGTCTTTCAAAACACTGTTCACCTGTCCAAGTGAGGTAATGGATATAAAGAAAAACTAAACAATGCCATTAAGCACAGACAGTCTCCTTGGAACATCCACCAGGGAGTAGAAGAATGGTGAGGTACTCAGAATCCTGACATCAAAAGGCAGAGTGGGCAAATTTTTCCAGAAGCATTTTATGTTTCTTGAAGCAATCTTTACATCTTGATAGCACTTTTTCTCCATGATGCATGTGAAACTGTCTGATTTATGCTGGACTGTGAGAGAATACATCAAATATGAAGTAACTTTTTATTCCACTCCAGGTCGCATTAGTTATGGGACCGACTCACAGGAAGAAAAATAAAAGAAGAAGTCAGTTTTATTTCTCAAGTTTCACACTCTGCACACGTTCAAACTTTAAGGTTTCTTTATCTTTGTTAATTTCCCTTTGTGTGTTTGTTCAAATCTTTGTTTTTGGTTACCCTATCCCTAAAGGCAGCATGTCTGATTACCTGCTGAATAACATGCTTCACCTACACCAAACGAACTGTTTCAGATCCATGTTTTAGTAAAGCTTTCGAAATAAGTTTGGAAGTGTTTTCTGCCACAAGCATCCATCCTGACCACATCCTGAAACTCCATGTACAGACTAGTCAAATGAGACCAGAAACTGGACTTCACGTTATGTGAAAAAAGACATGCCAGACAAGGAGAAGCACCCAGAGTTTAGATTGATTATATGTAAACATGTAAATATAAGTAAATCAAAATGTAAACTAGTGACCACATGCATCTTGAAGTTCTCACCCTGCCAGATTTTAGGGTATTCCAGATGTAATCTCTCATTTTTTCATCTGACACTTCACCACCGAGCTCCTTCTGGAGGGCCGTCAACCATACAAGCACCTCCTGCAGGAAAAAGACAAAAAGAATCAGATGTATATGGGTTTTTCCTAACAAGTTTCATATTCATGTAGAAATAACAGCATATTCTGGATTTGTAGCCAATAACCTGCTAGATCTGGTATCAGATATGACCAAACAGGGTCAAAAGTGAAAAGCATCCCGACAATGGAACAATGTGCATGCAGATTAGTAGCTGTCATATGATAGGGAAGGTCTGACTGGTGGCTGGAAATTATCCAAAGACGACACCTGATGACCAAAGAACCATTCTGAATGCTTATTAGTTTGATCCAGGCTCATACCTGGTTAGCAAGTCCATGTAGGGGTCCAGCAAGGCCATTCATGGCTGCACTGAAGGCAAGATAAGGGTCAGACAGGGCACTGCCCACCAGGTGAGAGGTGTGGGCACTGACATTACCACCTTCATGGTCACTGAATCAGGAAAGAAAGATACACATTTAATTTACATTATTATACAGTTATCCATAATTAATATATATTCATTAATATTCCTGTTAATCTTTCAACATTAAAAATAAAACAATAAAGGAATAACCAAACCCAGACGCTTTCATTACAAAAACAATTCTTAATTGGTTTAGAGGCTAAACATCCAAATCAACACTAAATTCTCAACTCTAAATTCATCATTACATTATAAAAGCCACCCTGAAACAAATGATGTTAGATGTGGAGCAAACATGTCCCTCATATTCGTAGTGTCTCACCATTTGAACAGCTTTGTCTGTGTATGAGACTGACTGTCAGGATTTCATGGATTGACAATAATTGATCTTATTTCCAAGGACACTCTTAGCTTCTAAGGACACTCATTCTCACTCAAAAAAACCCCAATAAACAACTAATGCAAAGTGAGTGTATTTTTACTCCTGTACACGTTTTTTTGCACATGTCTATGTCACACCAAGATTTGTTTAGTTCTCACTACAAATTCAAGTGACTGGAGACTTGACCCGAGACTCATCCTCAAAAGTGACTTACTTCAGTGCTTGAAAGTTGACTTGGACAAAAAATTACTTGTGAGCATCTCTGATACAGAAACTGACCATCAAAGTTCTTAGGTACAGTCACCCCAGCCTTATTGGGTTAGTATTCAGTCACTGCCAGATGATAAGGAAGCACAGCTAACCAGATCTCTTGTGCCTGTAGCCCCCCCTGCCTGCAAGGCAGTTTAAATCAGTGTGGCTAGAGGGATTTACTTGGGGACCAGGGGAAAATGCATTGTGCTTTTTTTTGGTCAAGTAGGGCACAAAAGAGCTGTTAAAACTGAAATTATTAGTCATCACTCATGCGACTGTAACACTGGTACTGAAACCAGGGATTTGATGATGCATCACCATGAAGCCCTCATCCCTTGCCAAGATCATGAAAACCTTGCTAGAATACACCATCATCAATATCAGGCCCTCGTCCCAGTTGATTGCTGGTAGCCAAGGTGGGACGATCTTGTGGCACAGGAGCAATTTGTCAACAGGCTGCTGAAGACCACAGAAGAATGGGTCCATCACCCAGCATTGCTCGAGGAGGTGGGTCCAACTGGCTGAGAACCACTTTGGTGAGTTATCGAAGGTTAAGCTGATCCTTCCCTTGTCTACCTCTCACTTCTCCCTTCCCTGTCCATGCTCTTCACAGTGCCTCTTTACACCATGGTTACCCCTGATCGAGCTGGGATGTACTGCATACTTATCAGTATTCAAGAGGGTACATGTGACATCCTGAAGCTTTGCAAAATCTCTCAGCATGCAGTGTTGAGGAATCACTCTTCAAATAACATCTCAATCTGATCAACCATCTGTGGAATGTCCTGGACTAACAAGTCCTATCCTATATATTAAAAATATGTATTGCTACCCAACATTGCATAATGCGCATGCTTTGTGACGTGAGTTTTAAAATAAAAGACTCATTCGAGACCCTGTTCATTTTGAACCCATTAAGTTGACATAACCACCAACCAAAATTCTGGGCAGTGATGGTAGACCAAAACATTACAGTGTGCCAATTCTGCCTAATACGAGTACAAGACACCGACACTAAGACATGTCCCTCCTCTGTTTTGTGTGTCTAAAATTAAAGGAGAACACTAAGCATCTCTCTCTCATACACACATTCAGAATCAAAAACCCATCAAGTACTAGAGAGAGCAACATGACTGACAGCACAACTACATATCATAATAAAAAGCTCTGCACTGCAGATGCCCTCAGAAGCTCTCTACATACACACGAACAAACAATGCAAGCAAAAATGTTCAGAACCTGTGGATTGTGAGATAGAGTCTCATGAGCTCAGTAAACTGGGGATCATTATAGCCCAACATGTTGACGAAATTGTGAGACCAATCCAGGTTGGGATCAATGGCTCCAATGCTGCTGCCCTCACGGTACAGGTTGCGGTAAATCTTAGCAGCCACGCAGGGAAGCTTGGCAATCAAATCCATGGAGTCCTCATACACTAACTGAACAAGAAAACATGAATGAGACACTGAGTAAATACTTAAATTAGGACACATCATATTAGCATTGTAAGACTGCCCACATTACAAAGCAAATGTATTCTGTACAATGAATTCGGAAAGTCTTCAGACCAGACCCGTCCCCGTCCCCCTGATCCAGAGCACTCGGGACTTCAGACTAGGCCAGAGGTTCACCTTCCAACAAGGCAATGACCTTAAGCACACAGCCAAGACAACACAGGAGCGGCTTAGGGACAATTCTGAATGTCCTTGAGTGACCCAGCCAGAGCCCTGATGTGAACCCAATCGAACATCTCTGGAGAGACCTGAAACTGGCGGTCCACCATCACTGCCATCCAACCTGGCAGAGCTTGAGAGGCTCTGCAGAGAAGAGTGGCAGAAAATCCCCAAATCCAGATGTGCATACCTTGTAGGATCATACCCAAGAAGACTGGAGTCTGTAATCACTACCAAAGGTGCTTCAACTAAGTACTGAGTACTGAGTCTGAATACTTCTATCAATGCAGTATTTTCATTTATTCTGGTTTCACTTTGCCATTATGGGGTATTGAGAGCAGAATGATGGGGGAAAACCTTAAGGCCGCAACATAAGATGATGTGAAAAAAGTGAAAGGGTCTGAAGACTTTCCGAATGCATTGTATGTATGCATGTATTAATGTATGTACATATGTATTATTACCTCCCAATACTTGCTCTTATGGACTCCCTCAGAGTAGGCTCGGGCAAAGCTGCTTTCGCTGTTTAGAGCAGTGACCGCAGCACTCAACTGAGACATAGGGTGCAGGTTGGTTGGAAAGTTATCCAACATTGTGACCACATGGGAGGGGAGGGCTGCCCTCTTAGCCCATTCTTTTGACAACCAGTTCACCTATGGAGAAAATAAGGTAGGGTTAGCACTACTTTCATGTCATTGCCAATTTACGAATTATAATTGGTGCATAAAAATTCTTTGACCCCTTTGTCATTAGACCAACACAGGATTGCACAGTATAACAAAACACTCTCAGACTTTTTCACAGTAATAAAAAAAATAACAAACAATACAATACAAAAGTAAATAAAAATAGAAATAATAAAATGAACACAACAGACATAGTGCAAGGCCACATACAACTTGCATGGTGTATGGAGTGACTTCTGGATGAAGAGTAAGACGTAGTGTAACCTAGTGTAGTACTCAATATTTTTTTTATCTTATTTGACAAAATAATTGTAAACCTACTAAATAAAATTGTTTACTCTACTTCATTACACTTTATAATTACGGCCTGTCATATCCATGTCAAGCAGCACCCCGACCACGTTACTGGACTTTTTAAAGGGTGGTTGTTTACCATGTGTGAATTTGGGGGTCATTTCTTTAGGCAAATGAGTGTGGCCATTCTTAAGCACACCAAGTTAGAATGTGAAGGATTTATCAGTGGCCTTTGCATACAGCTGGAAATACATGTGTGATAAAGCCACTTATTTCCAGGTTTTATACACCAATTTAGAACCACGCATGCTTTGAAGGAGGCTGAAGAGGGTTGCCCCTTCTGCTACTCATCAAATTCTATAAGTCCATGAGGGAATGCATACTGACCAGATTCAGCATAGCCTGGTATGGCAGCTCCAGGTTGAGCAGATTAACATGGGTATTGGAAATCTACTGTAAAGGCTATAACATTAGATGTAGATACATTTACAATGCCCAAGAAATGTCTTGAGAGCAGAGATTTTATTTTGTATGTTACATGTAGTCCTTTCACACATACCTTGTTAATAAATAATTTTTTGTTCATTTCTGAGTGACGGTACATACTAGCGTATTCCAATGTTTAAATGTGGCATGCCTATGCAAAATGTGTAATGGTCGGCAGACCTGCATTAGCAAGTCATTAACACTTCTTACCTGTTCTTCAGTGGGCACCTGGCCAGTGACTAGCAGCCAGAAGAGTCCCTCAGGCAGTGGTTCCTCACCTCCTGCAGCCTTTGGCAATAGCTGCTGACACTCTGGAATGCTGTAGCCACGAAAACGAATTCCCTGAAGACCACGAATGATCAAAAGGTAATAATCAATAAGTGCTCATATTTAACTGGGTGATATGGAAGTTTGATGCAGTGCCTCAGCACACAAGTCTCAGTCAAGCAAATTAGACAAAAACATCAACATACCTTTAAGTTGCATTTTGTAAAGGCTCAAATGTAAATGGCCTACTTAATGGGTGACTCACCTCATCAGGGTCAAGCACAGAGGTCTCATACACTAGGCCTTTCATACCCCTCATTCCTCCATAAACCTGTAACAAGTTTGTATATTAATATAGACATACATCCATGTCCTTAACTCTTCATACAGAATAACCTAGCCAAATGATCACAAAAACCAATTCAAGTACTTAAACATATAAAGATGTTTTCATTCTTCATGTTCACACACACACACACACACACACACACACACACACACACACACACACACACACAGGTGAGGACTCCAGATTAACTTTGACTACAACTAGGGTAACTTCAGACTACCACTCACTTGGTCATACCACCCCATGATAAGGTCAGGCACATTTAATTATCATTTATATATTTTTTTAATGAACAAACGCACAGCCTGCACAAAGAGCCTTTAAGTGAATGCTGGTCTTTTTTAGGATTTTTAGATATAAACATGAAGAAACATGAATAAATCAGGTGTAAGGGTACATAAGAAATCACAATATAGAGTGTAGTATAAAATGTGCCTTGATCTGTAATGTCCAGTTTTAATGGACCATTTATACATAAAACAGCTCAAAACACTAAGAATCAGAAATAAACAGCAGTAATAAAATGATTAAAAACAAGAATAAAAGTTAAACTGGGGAAACGATACAACATATTTTAGAAAAATATGACCAGTTGCATCATCATCATCATCCTGATTGTTAGACCAGAAAAGGTTGCCAATGCAATGAATTCAGTCTCATCAGCCTTCTGGGGATTGTTTTATTTTAAGTAGATTTTCTTGTGCAGCAACACTTTGGCCAACACTGGCTGCCTTTTAAATGTGCTATAAAATAAAGGTTACTTGGCTATCTGACCCGTCTTTATTTAGCTTTTTCATGCTCACCAGGCATCTATTTTGCCTTTCTGATGATTAATATGCAAAATTTGATTCAGATAATCAGTGCTGCCAATAATAAGATGCTCAAAACTATGGCAACATTTGCGACCATTTTGGTCAAAGTCTGGAGCCCTGCAGGTCCATAAATATTTGAACAATGACAAAGTTATAGTTACTATAGCTGTATACCACAGCAATATAAATAGCATAAGCCAAATTAAAGCACAAGTGTGACCCATCGAAGATGTTTTTTTTTTTAGTGAGATAAGACCAAGTTTGGCTGCATTTGGGCAAAGTTCAAACCACTACGTATGGTGCAACCATACAACACACTTATACACACTTCTCTTAATGCAGTAATGCAGTATTCCAGAACTGAATCTAGCCTAGATGTTGACCTATATGGCCAACCTTTCCCATACAATGATTTATTAGTACATGTTATAGGGTACTCATGTTATAAGGCAGCCATTTGTGGTTAGCAGAGTTTGTGGTTAAGGAACCAGCCTTCTAACCACAAGTTTACCGGTTCGATCCCTGCAACTGACAAGACACGGCTGAAGTGCCGTTGAGCAAGGCACCCAACCCCTAACTGCTCCCTGGGCGCCCTGCTCACCACCACAGGCTAGTGTGTGTGTTTCATGGGTTAAATGTGGAGGACAAATTCCTCTGTGTGCAAGCACAGTAGGTCAATACTTCACTTAATTGTTCATTCTGATGCTGAATGTTTCTTCCCACAACCCAAATGAATCTTGAAAAAATATATTTCAAAGACTCAAAAGGGGTCATCCAGAGGACACGCAACGAGTAGTCAGTGTACAGCTTCTATAGCAGTATAGATTTACTGAAAATAACTCCTCACACAGCCCTTAATGTCCAAATAACTGGCAACACAAGTGTGAGTACACCCCACAGTGTCCAAATTGTGCCCAACTGCCCCTCCCTGGAGTCATGCGACTCATTAGGTGTGAATGGGGAATAAATTTGGTGTTATGGGTATGATGGTATGATCTCTGGCCACTGGACATTCAACATGGCACCTCATGGCAAAGAACTCTCTGAGGATGTGAGAAATAGAATTGTTGCTCTCCACAAATATGGCCTAAGCTATAAAAAGATTTCCAACACCCTGGAACTGAGCTACGGCATGGTGGCCAAGGTCATACAGTGGTTTTCCAAGTTCCACTCGGAACAGGCCTCGCCAGGGTCGACCAAAGAAGTTGAGTCCACGTGTTCAGCATCATATCCAGAGGTTGGCTTCAAAAAAAAAAAAAAAAAACAAGAAAAGCATAAGTGCTGCCAGCATTGCTACAGAGGTTGAAGAAGTGGGAGGCATGGCCGTTGTCCCAGAAGGAAGCCTCTTCTGAAGCTGATGCACCAGTGTGTGTGGTGGCGCCCTGGTGAGGCGTACCAAGATAACCGCATCAGTTGCCTACAGTCACACATGATAGTGGTAGCATCATGGTCTGGGGCTGCATGATTGCTTCCAGCACTGGGGAGCTGTGGTTCATGGAGGGAATCATGAATTCCAATCACAGGGGGCAGGGGTGGCTCAGTGGTTAAGGTGTTGGATTATTGAATAGAAGGTTGGGGGTTCAAGCCCCAGCACCACCAAGCTGCCCCTGTTGGGCGCCTGAGCAAGGCCCTTAACCCTCAACTGCTCAGTTGTATATATAAGATAAAATGTAAGTCACTCTGGATAAGGGTGTCTGCCAAATGCCATAAATGTAAATGCAATCAGAGCATGATCCCCGCCCTTTGGAACCTGGGCCACATGGCAGTTTTCCAACACAATAATGACCCCAGACACTCCTACAAGATAACTGCTTTGCTGAGGAAGCTGGAGGTAAAGATGATGGACTGGCCAAGTATGTCTCCAGACCTAAACCCAATTGAGCATCTGTGGGGCATCCTCAAGCGGAAGGTGGAGGAGCGCAAGGTGTAACATCCATCATGGAGGAGTGGAAGAGGATCCCAGTAGCAACCTGTCCAGCTCTGGTGAATTCCATGCCCAAAAGTGTTATGGCAGTACTTAACACTTAACATTATGGGCACAATTTGGACATGTTCACTGTGAGGTGTACTCACTTGTGTTGTCAGCTATTTGGACATGGCTGTGTGTTGATTTATTTTCAGAAGATTTTCAGTCAGTCAATCTGTACTGCTATACAAGCTGCACACTGACTACTCTCCAAGTTTCATTTCTATAGTGATGCCCCATGACAAGATAGAATAAAATATTTGCAGAAGTGTGAGGAGTGTAATCACATCTGTGAGTGACTGTATGTTTGTCTGGGTTCTTTTGAGACCTCCGGTGGGAACTGTCAGTACTTTCGGCTGGTCGGCCACTCCTGGGAAGGTTCACCATGTCTCCATTTATGGACAATGGCTCTCACTGTGGTCCGTTGGAGTTCCAGTGGCTTTGTAACTCTTTCCAGAGTAGTAGATTTCAATGACTTTGTTTGGCATTCGTATTTGAATTTCTGCAGAATGGGGCATCATGTGCTGCATGTTGAGACCTTCTAGCCAGAGAGGTTCTACTTAAATGATGTTTAGATTCAACAGGTTGGGCAGGAATCATATATGGGCATGGCTAGTGAAACTGAACCCAGCAGTCAACTGAACGTGGTATATTGTTTTAATTGGTAGCTATGGGGCAATTTGCAACTGGGGTTAATGGAGCAACTTTTTTGACATGGGTGATATAGGATCTGAATAAACCTTTATCTTCAATAACTGGAATGATCATTTAAAAGTGCTATTTTGTTCTTGCTCATGTTGTCTTTATCTTGAATTAAAATTAGTCTCACAATTTTACCAAAATTGGATTAATTAAAAATGCCTTAGACTGCATAATTAGTGGAAAGTTTGATCAAATAAATTTATCCTATTTACCAGAATATGCAAATGAATTCATGATGGTTTTTAAAGAAATTAATCTAATCTTGTTTTGCATTTTCTGATGCTTCTTATTGCTACTGTATAATTCACTGTATTTTATTTTTAATGCTTAGAACTAATTAACCACATATAACCTAGCTCCACAAGTTCCACCATCACATGCACAACACTGTCATACCATGTTATATTCGTCACATATTCATATTTAACAGTAGGCAAATCTCTCAAAACAAGATCATCCTAAATCCTAGATCATCTAACATATTTTAAACCCAACTTTGAAAGACAGGAACTAAAGCTTAGACTTGTACAGTTTAATAGAACTGCAAAGAAATTAAATCATTGATTCAACAAATGTCATATCAGTGGCATACGTCTTTGATTTTTATATACACACACGCCTTCTCTTACCATATCCACAGTGATTTGCCCGATGTTGGTTTTGCCATACTGCTGCTTGAAGTTCTTGACTCTAGACTGTTCTTTGGGAATAAGATCTGCCAGGACATCCTTCAAAGTCTACAAGGGTCAAGAGGTAAAAAATATCAGATCACAGTCGAAAAGTGATGAAGTAAACTTCTGAAAAGACAAGGACGATAAGGAAATAAGCTGATTACAAGTCAGCAAAATAAAATAAAAAATAAATAAAAAATAAAAATAAAAATAAAAATAAGCACATAAGTTTGAACCATTTGAATCTGTTTTTGCACCTTATCTCCATAAGAGGGCAAAATAATACAACACACATAACTACTTGTATAGATGTATTTATTTCAAATAAACATTTTAAAAGCTCTGCATACCTACACATTACAAAATAAAAATTAAGTTATCGTATATGGACAAAAGTCAAAAGATCTTTTCCTTGACATGATGTGGCTATGTTCATTTGGATGCATATTTTTTTTAGATGTGCCCTCAGGCTGTTAGAACGGTAGGCTACTTGTTTTATTACATCAATGAGACATGAGGCAGCAGTGATGAAGTAATTCTAAATTAGAAGCACCTGTTTGAGGTCGTTAGCTGCATAAAGACACCTGCCCACCCCACACAATCAATAAGACTCCAACTACTAACATGGCTAAGACCAAAGAGCTGTCCAAAGACACCAGAGACAAGATTGTAAACCTCCACAAGGCTGGAAAGGGCTACAGGGCAATTGCCAAGCAGCTTGGTGAAAAAAGATCAACTGTTGGAGCAATTATTAGAAAATGGAAGAAGCTAAACATGACTGTCAGTCTCCCTCAGACTGGGGCTCCATGCAGGATCTCACCTCATGGTGCATCAGTGATCATAAGCAAGGTGAGAAATCAGCCCAGAACTACACGGGAGGACCTGGTGTCAATGACCTGAGGAGAGCTGGCACCACTGTTTCCAAGGTTACTGTGGGTAATACACTAAGACGTCATGGTTTAAAGTCCTGCATGGCAAGGAAGGTTCCCCTGCTTAAATCAGCACGTCCAGGCCTGTCTTAAGTTTGCCCATGACTATGTGGATGATCCAGAGGAGTGGTGGGAGAAAGTTCTGTGGTCAGAAGAATGATGAGTACCATCCCAAAAACACCAACCCTACTGTGAAGCATCATGTTATGGGGATGTTTTTCTGCACATGGGACAGGACGACTGCACTGTATGAAGGAGAGGATGACCAGGGCCATGCATTACGAGATTTTGGGGAACAACTTCCTTTCCTCAGTTAGAGCATTGTGTCTGACCTTCCAACATGACAATGACCCGAAGCACACAGCCAGGATAACCAAGGAGTGGCTCTGTAAGAAGCATATCAAGCTTCTGGAGTGGCCTAGCCAGTCTCCAGACCTAAACCCTATAGAAAATTTTGGAGGGAGCACAAACTGTGTTTCTCAGCAACAGCCCAGAAACCTAGCTGATCTGGAGAAAATCTGTGTGGAGGAATGGGCCACAATGTAACTACACCAACTATACCAAGGTATACGCTGTCTAAATACAGGACAATATCAAACCTCCCCTTCATCTCCAAGATCCTAAAAAAGGTTGTAGCACAGGATTAGGAATAACATTCAAACTGAAATCTGTCAGTCAGGATTTAGGCCTCATCATAGCACAGAGACAGCGCTGGTTAAAGTGGTAAATGACTATTACTGGCCTCTGATCAGGGTTGTGCGTCTTTGTGTTACTTGACCTCAGTGCAGCTTTTGACACCATCGACCACACTATTCTCCTTCACAGACTAGAAAGTAGTTGGAGTTAAGGGAACGGCCCTCTACTAGATCAGGTCCTATCAGATTGACCGTTATCAGTTTGTAGATGCTAATGGTGAGTTCTCCATATATACTAAGGTAAAGTTTAGTATTCCAAAAGGTTCTGTATTAGGCCCATTGCTCTTTTCTTTATATATGCTTCCTCTAGGTAAAATTATTCATAAACATGGTATCAGTTTCCACTGTTATGCTGATGACACACAGCTGTACGTCTCAGCAAAGCCAGATGAGAGACACCAGTTTACTAATGTAATGTGTAAAGGACATTAGACACTGGATGCTGAACAACTTTATTCTGATAACATAAGGATTAATACTAGGACCACAGGCAAGTAAGCTTTCTAATTGCACAGCAACACTGGATGTAGATATTACTAGGATAGCCTTCTGTCATCTCAGAAATATTGCTAAAATAAGAAATGTCACAACATGGCACAGAAACATTACTTCATGCTTTTCCTACCTCTAGGCTGGATTATTGTATTTCCATGCTGTCTGGATGTTCCAGTTAGTTCAGAATGCAGCAGCCAGTCATTACCAGAACCAAACTGTCACATCACCCCATCTTATCTACACTGCATTGGCTTCCAGTCAAATTTTGCACTGATAATAAAGTACTACATTTAACCTGTAATAAACTGGTCTTTCACCGCAGTACCTGAACGAGCTTTAGTCTGTTATGATCCTCCACGCCTACCTTGATCAAAAGGTGCAGGCTCTTTGTTGGTACCACGAATATTGAAGACTACAGCTGGGGGCGGAGCTTTCTCTTACAAAGCCCCACAGTTATGGAACAGCTAGTGTTCGGGACTCGGACACAGTCTCAGTGTTTAAGTCTAGGCTGAAAATGTGTTTAGTCAAGCCTTTTGTCACTAGCTTTTCCCTTAGGTACCGATCTGAAGGGTTCATAGGCATAGAGTGTTCTGGTAAACTGGGATGTTTGGATGCTGTCGACCCCCCCAGTCTCACAGGATCACTCAGGTTTGTGGACGGTAGAGTGGCTGGTGCTTTATGTCCCAGGGCTCCCTCATGTTTGCATGTTTGAGTCCCTACACGCTGCACAAAATATTTTTCTTCTATAGACTTGTGAAAAAGCATACCTAATAATCTGTATTCTCCGACCAATACAAGGCTCCGCATCAAATGGTAACCTTCTCCACCGATGCACCCCCATACCATCATGAATGTCCATCACAGTAGCCTGATGGTTTCTGAAACAATACCGCCTGAGGGTACAGCTCGATGGTCACAGATATTCACAGCGGTTTTGTAATCTCGATTTGAGAATTCTCACTGACAATTCTATCATCAAGTTTGGCACAACATGGTGAACCATGACAAGGGCCAAATTTGGATGGCAATACACCTGGGTCAGCAAAATAGTAAGGCTTACTGCGCATGGGGCTGCTGGCCACCTAAAGCATCTATAATAAGCATGTGAGCATCAGAACCGGACCTTGGTTCAATGGAAAAAGGTGGCCTGGTCTGGTGAAACGTGTTTTCTTCTACATCATGTGGATGGCCAGGTGCATGTACATTGATTACCTGGGAAAGAGATGGCACCAGAATGCACCATGGGAAGAAGGCAAGCAGGCTGAGTCAGTGCTATGCCCCAAACCAAATGTTTTTCTGGGAAATCTTGGTATTCATTCAAGTTAATTTGTCACATACCACCTGGCTGAACTAGCTGAGCAGAATAAGTACACACCTTCACAGCCAACAGTATTGTCTCATGACAATAACTTTCTTTCAAGACAAAAGTTTCAGGGTGTTTTTTTCTGCATGTCAAAGTGTCTTGGATATGGCTGAACCCATTACATTCATGCGCACTAAAACAAAATCTGAGCATTGGCTGAACATTACTCATTCTACCAGACAGGTCTGCAGGAGAGCAGAATGTAAATGGAAGACACAGGTTATGCTTCTCATCTGAAATTTTAAAAGATGCGTGGAGTTATCAGAAAATACAAGTACTTCTCCGATATAATCATATAAAACTCCCATAACCCATGGGTTAATTTTAGTATTATTAATGCTGCTCTAAACTAACACCAGCCTGTCCATCTCTATAGAAGAAATATGTAAAAAAAAATGTAATAAATTATGACAGTGTTACGAATTTAACGATGTTTCTATTCTTTGCATTCATCAGCAGACTACAGTCACTCGCACTACAGTCCTTAAGCAGTTTGAGCCTGTGTCACTCCTTCAGCTAAAGGAGATTATTTGTACTACTAAACTCTCCCACAGATTTTCTCTCCCACCCTCCCCTGACTTATTAAGGCCTTACATTCCATCAAGGTCACTTAGATCTACAGATCAGCTTCTATTGATGGCACCTAAATCTTGATTAAAGCATAGAGGAATGTGTTGTCAGTGGCTGTTAGGCAGGCCCCTACTATGTCTGTTTTTAAAACTAGGCTTAAAACATACCTCCATTCACTGGCATGTGACTCCGTACCACTCAGTACAGCACTTTGGTCAACTGTTATTATTTTTTTAAAAAGTGCTTTATAAATAAACTTGACTTACACAGACATACAGAAATACACAGACAAATGTTATGGTAATATTGGACTTTCAATGATTTCTTTGAACTATTACTTGGGTATCTACTTGCATGCAGACAGACATGCAACCCCAATTCCAATGAAGTTGGGATGTTGTGTAAAATATTAATTAAAAACACAATACGATGATCTGGAAATCCTTTAACCCATATTGAATCCACTACAAAGACGAGATATTTAATGTTCAAACGGATAAACTTTATTGTTTTTTGTAAATATTCCCTCATTCTGAATTTGATGCCTGCACCACGTTCCAGAACAGTTGGGACAGGGGCGTGTTCCCCGCTGTGTTCCATCACCTTTCCTTTAACGACACTCAGTAAG
>JAOVYV010000018.1:0-11457 GCA_025674545.1 Hassar affinis
GAAACCGGAGTACCCGGAGGAAACCCACGCCAACACGGGGAGAACATGCAAACTCCACACAGAAATTTCCCAGGTCGTCTGTGAGGCGACAGCGCTAACCACTGTGCCACCGTGCCGCCCGATACACACCTGTGTGCTCCACTAAGATGTAATGATGCACATTAAATCACTGTTATTCCCTGTATATGTCTTAGTGCATTCTGTACATAAACAATGTGAAAGATCCGGTTCTGCTGTCGGAGCAAGATTTCAGATATAATTGTTAGCACATAATGCTGCTGCTGCTGCTGATGATAATGCAGATGCACTTTTCTGTGGTGCCTCAGAGCATTTCATGCTCAGGACTAATTAAATTCCTCCTTTGTTAGAGATCAGTGATGCCACAGAGTCTCTTTGCTCTACACTAAGCTCATGTTATCCTCTGTCTTCTATCCACCAAACCCACTTGCTCCCAACCAGGGGCTGCTTGTCAGAAGGGGGGCACTTATTTAGTCATACAATGCATGCAGGTGAGCTGAGGCTGCTCTATAATTGGTTGCTTTAGGTTTTCAGACAGGACGCGGATCTTAGCACCCTGGACCATATTGCATGTTGCCCAATTGTGCCACTTTACACTATATAACATTACCTGACTCAGTATGCCACCTTGGATGCTTGGTAGGTGGTACAAGGCCAAGGTTCTCTTTCTCCCTGACTGCTGCAAGCCCTTGTAGTGGGCTTCCCAGCCTGGACAGTGAAACCCTTAGAGATGGTCCAGAATGCGGCAGCATGTCTGGTTTTTGATCAGCCGAAAAGGGCACATGTTACTCCGCTGCCCATTGCACTTCACTGGCAACTCATGGCCGCCCAAATCAAGAGTGACTTCTGGCTCTGGACTCATCTACTTCAACTCCCATATCATAAAGGCTTATGCTCCTTCTCTGTGTCTGTGCTACTTCTCTGTGTCTGTGCTACTTCAAGGGTTGCCATTCCAACCACACTTCTTGTTTGTGGTTCCCTGATTGGTGGAATGAGTATCAACACCTACCAGAGTAGGATTGTCTCTCTCTCTCTTTCTCTCTGTCTTAGAAAATGTCTTGAAGACTTATCTCTTCCAAGAGCACCTCCTCTCCTAACACCTCTACACCCTACCATGCCTAACTCAAACTTACTGCGCACTTCTTTACATGATCTCTGGCAACTTGAGTGTTGTTCCTCACTTGTCAGTTACTTTGGATAAAAGCATCTGACAAAATGAGTACAATTAATGGATAATTAAGTGACAAGTGAATGACTGAACAAATGAATGGAAGACTGAATGACTGAAGAATAACTTGATTGAATGGGCAAATGGAAAAACTGAATCAGTTCATTGATAATGGACTGATAATGGACTGATAACGGACGATTGTGTAAAGAAATGACCAAAAATGACAAATAATCTTAAGAATGAATGACTAAATGTGTCAATGAACAAAAAACATGTATGAAGAACAAATGAATCGATGAACAATATAGCGAATGAAAACCAGAATGAATGACTGAACTAACAGCTGAAGGGATGAATCATGAATCTGGTTGACTGATTGAATGATTATTTGAGTGAAGGAAGACGTGAATAAATGATGCACAGTTACTGAGTGAATAATGAGCGAACGAGTGGCTCTTTCTAAATGAACAGTTGAACTTGAATGTGTTGTTGCAGTTAGTGACATCATGGCGAATTTCATTGGAATCTCAGCGTAAATGTTCTGTCATTGTTCTCAGACAAAGCCACTCACCCGACCAACAGGCAGGAGGACTGGGAGTACATCATCGGCTTCTGTGACCAGATCAACAAGGAGCTGGAAGGGTGAGTATCAGAACTCCGTACAGGAAACAGGAAGAATAACAGCATCTCCTGCAGGACTACACAATGCACCCTGATTGCTGCTATTTTTTACTTTTAATTCTATTACTTTTCCTGTAAAAGGTGTGTGTGTGTGTGTGTGTGTGTGTGTGTGTGTGTGTGCAGTCCACAGATTGCGGTCCAGCTTCTTGTTCACAAAATCCACTCACCTCAGGAATGGGAGGCTCTCCAGGCGTTAACCGTGAGTGATCATGCAACACACACACACATACACACACACACTTACACAGCTCTGGCTTGACGTGTTCTTTATCTCCTGCAGGTCTTGGAGGCCTGCATGAAGAACTGTGGGAGACGGTTTCACAACGAAGTGGCCAAATACAGGTTCTTAAACGAGCTCATCAAAGTGGTTTCCCCCAAGGTGAGGACGTTCACTGCACCCACAAGCATCTGCATGGGACAGCGGAGTGGTTAAGACGCTGATTGGAAGGTCATGAGTTCAAATCCCAGCAATGACAAGCTGCCACTGTTGGGCTTTTGAGCGAGGCCCTTAACTCACAACTGCACAGCTGTATACATGAGATAAATATAAGTCACTCTGGATAAGGGTGTCTGCCAAATGCCGTAAATGTAAATGCTGTTCTAGACCGTTTACTGTCAGTGAGCGAGGGAGGAGCGGTGTATGTGTTTAGCACCATGAAAGAAGATGTATAGCAATAGCAAGACGTACGTTTAGCTCGCCTACACAGCTGAGCGGTTGATGGTTAAGTGACCTTGCTCAAGGGCCCAGCATAGGCAGCTTGCCTCTATTGGGATTTGAACTCATGACCTTCTATATATGCCTATATATGATGTACGTAGATACAGTTGGCCCTTGTAATGCAATTATGCCTCAAATCAGAGACTAAATGGACGTCATGCAGCTCTTCCTCTCACTCAGAGAGTCTGTCTAGCACAGCATCTAGACCGCGGCTCTATCTTATAGCACCTTCTGATCCATTGAGCGGACTTGTGCCGCGTTCACCTTATCTTGGATTTGGGAATTTTAACTGATTTATATTTCCACTGTGTCCTCAAGCTACAAACCGATTGACTGATTTAAAGCAAATGTAATTGTAATTGTAATTAGAGTATGGAGTAGGATTTTGGAATGTGTTTTCTTGGTTTTATTGTTTTAGTCAGAGCGGTGCACTATACCTTTTTACTGTAGCTGAAGAGAAGTGCGCAATTTGAGGTGAAGTGCTCAAGCTTGTCTCTGGTACTGCTGAGGAAAAGCTTGAGCGAGCATCACGCTGAGCGCTCCGTCTGTCCGCCGGTTAAGATGATATTTAATATCCGCTGCTTCCTGCACTTTACAGTCGATGTAATGAATGTTCCCTAATGTACCATTTAAGATGTGCAGCTTTTATCTTGTGTAGATGTAAAGTCTGTTTCTCTCTCTCTCTCTCTCTCTCTCTCTCTCTCTATCTATCTATCTATTTCAGTACATGGGGGAAAGTGTCTCTGAGAGGGTGAAGACTAAGATTATTGAAATGCTGTACAGCTGGACTGTAGCGTTCCCTAATGAGGCCAAAATAAGTGAAGCGTACCAAACCCTGAGGAGACAAGGTACACACCCTCCTACCTTCATCCCTTTATCACTCCACACCTTCACCTTCAGAAGTGGCGTCGGTGTAATCAGTATTAAGGCAGCGCAGTACTGGAAAGCATAACAGATGAGAGTCAGAGGCGGTCGCAGGTTCTAGCCTCAGGTTCTTGTTGTTGGTTGACAGGAGTGGACGAGGAGTGGAAGTCATCTTCTTCTGAGATCCTTTTCTACTCGACACGGTTGTAAAGAGTGGTTATTTGAGTTACCGTAGCTTTCCCGTCAGCTCGAGCCAGTCCGTCCGTCCGTCCTCCCCCGAGCTCCATCTCGTCAGAGGTGGTTGTAATTGTAATTGTCGCTCACTGGATGTTTTTCTGTGTAAACCCTGGACGTTGTTTGGGGTTTCAAATTCTCAGCTGATTTCTTCAGCACTTTCTAAAATCTAAACTCAAACCAGTCTGTCTGGCACCAGCAGCCGTGCCACAAATGACATTTTTCCACATTCTCAATTCTCATTCTCAAGCTCCTGCCCTGTCCTTACATGGACTTATGGAATGGATTGTGCTGGAGGCTGGTTGCATGAAAGAGCAGGTGTTCCTAATAAGCATATGCAGAGTTTGCGTGAACAAGAAAGAAGACTTTGGCACTTTGTGGGGGTACAGTTAGAGACAGGAGCTCTTCTTTTTCCATGTACATTAATTGTGTATATTAATTGTTCCTGAGTGCTGGCAGAAGCAGATTTTCTGCTGATGGATTATAATGTGCACACACACACACACATACACTCACTATCATGTCAGTGTCACTGCTGTACTGAGAATATAAATAAATCTGCTTAGTGGTGGTGTTCCTGTTAGTGACCCCGTCTTACTGGCTGTACAGTAGAGCTACAGATGGCCCACAGCCGGTAACTGTACATCTACAGAGTCCCAAAGACGTCCCATAAGCCTGTGCGTTTAATGAAATAGCCAACAGTTATAATCAGTAGGATGTATAATCAGATGCAGAAGGAATGTTCAGAACAGAAAGATACAGTGTAACGTCATATAAACCCAATGTGGGGATTGTGTTTCCTTTATTTACGTTCCCTTAAATGGCCCCTGGTGACGGTTATATAATAATAAAACTAATGCTCTTAACTTTTTTGGTGCGGTGCAGGACTCATCTCATCAGACCCTGAGCTGACGGCTGATAAAACTCTGATCCCGTCTCCACCTTCCCGCCCCAAAAACCCAGTGTTCGACAACGAGGACATGGGGAAGGTGAGGTCATTAAAGGGAAATTTAAGCTGGATCCTTTTGTTCTGTCTCAGTAAATGAAACGTTTGGTGTGTGTGTGTGTGTGTGTGTGTGTGTGTAGTTGTTGGCGGAGCTGCTCCGCAGTAAGAACCCTGAGGATCTGCAGGAGGCCAACAGGCTGATCAAGAACATGGTGAAGGAGGTGGGGAGATTTTGTCTTCTTCTTTGCCATATCCTATGTTATCTAATCAGACGGTGAGGTTCGTTAATTACCATGGCAACAAGATAACAAGGTAGCGCTGAGTGTTATGTATACCTTTATAACATCGGTGTCGCCTATTTTAAAAAACCTCGCACCGTAGTGGCGTTTCTTGGCTCCGCCCCCTCCGTTACAGAGCGTTACAGGAACTAGTGGCTGAGGTTGTTCAACTTCGAAAGAGTAATAAGTGAAGGAATTTGGACTTCTCGTGTACGCGTTTGATCTCGGCAAACAACATAAACACTCTTTAACCTGGACTGCTTATCTTGGTCACACACACACACACACACACACTCAAGCAGACACATCATGTGTTCAGTAATCTTGATCTTGTACCTCTGGACATCCAGATTCATAATCAGGTGTAATAAAGTAATGAACTTGGGGGCGGGGCTTGTTACCACCCCTGGCCCATGACTGGCTTTGTGTGCAGGACGAAGCTCGGGTTCAGAAAATGACCAAACGCATGCACACGCTGGAGGAGGTGAACAACAATGTCAAGCTGCTGAGCGAGATGCTGAGTCATTATGACCAGGACAGGTCATCAGACGCGGACCGTGACCTCATCAAGGTGAGCCTGGAGCTCCAGAATGAACCTGTGGGAAATAAATACAATCTCTGTCTCTCTCGGACAGTTTTATGCACAATCTCTATCTCTCTCTCTCTCTCTCTCTCTATCTCTCTCTCTCATATGCCTGCATGTCTGCAGGAGCTGTATGAGCGCTGTGACAAGCTGAGACGCACGGCGTTCAAACTGGCCACGGAGACGGAGGACCACGACACTAGTTTAGGTAACAGTTACAGAAATTCAGGAAGAAGGGAAATCACACTGTGGCATTATTTTACAGTTTGTACTGTGGTCTGTATAGTGACCCAAGGATTCACTTTGGAGTGTGTGTGTGTGTGTGTGTGTGTGTGTGCGCAGGTGAAATTCTTCAAGCCAGTGACGAGCTGGAGAGCGTTATAAGCCTGTATAAGAAGGTCGTAAAAGGTGAGACGGAGGCAGACGACACTGAGGAACACAAGGCAGCACTTGGGAAAGGTGAACACACACACACACACACACACACGCATACATACATACACACATACACACACACACACACACACACACACACACACATACATACACACATACATACACACACACACATACACACACATACATACACACGTACATACACACACACACACACACACACACATACATACACACACATACACGTACACACACATGCACACACACACACACATACACACACACATACATATACACACACACACACACACACACACGCACATACACACACACACACACTCGTGTTTGTAAAAGGTATTATTATGAGACTTGTTAACATTCGTGCTCGTCAGGATGTGAGACAGACACACTCATTGATCTCGCCGGTCTGGATGAACCGCCCGCTCTCCAGACAGCCCCGCCCACTCAAGTCTCCAGAGCACCTTCGACCAATCAGACTGCCTGCAGCATTCCACTGATCCCGCCCCCTCCTCGCCGATTGGCTGGAGGATCTGCCAGTCAGACCAGCAGCCCCATTCACAAAGCCTCAGAGCCGTCACCGGCCCACTCTCTGCTCGACGACGAGCTGCTGACCCTAGGTGTGTGTTTATTGTCCTAGTATGAAAATATTTAAGAGAATGATCAATGAGTCAATATGTATTTTTACTTTCTTTTTACGTTTTTTAAGCATTTTCCTGATGTTTTAGTACGATAATAATAATAATAATAATAATTATAATTATAACATTTTAATATATTCTTGTATTTAAATTTTTCATGTAGGTAAAAACCTGCTGCATCAAAATCAAAAGACCTTACAGGTTTATATTCTATAAAAATGTAAAAAAATATTCTCATATCCTGCACAGATCCCCAAAACACATCCTGCTTTCTATTATTTAAATATAATATAATATAATATAATATTATCTATTATTTAAAAAATATTTATTTAAATATTTAATTACTTAAAATGAGTTATTATTTTAGTATAACTTTTTCGTCTTCTAATATTTTACATTTTTGGCTGTGTATTATTATTATTATTATTATTATTATTATTATTATTATTATTATTAATACAGGGTTGAATGAGCCTCCTCCGGTACAGAGCAGACCCAAACTGGAGGACGTGTCCGGCCAGTGGACGTCTTTACAGGTACACTTCCTCCCTCATGTCCTACGTTTGAAGCGGTCAGAGACCTGGGGTCTATAAGAGGTTATGGATTTAATCTAAGAGCACATGGCTGATATCTCTGGCACAATGACGACTGTATATATCCTGTATCGAGTGACAGGTGTATATATCCTGTATCCTCTCTCTGTCAGGCCCCTGCTCCTCCTGGACTCGACCTGTTCTCTGGTGGAGCAGCAGCACCAGGCAATGTGTGTCCTCCTACACACACCTCGGCCCCCCCTACACACCCCACACACCCTGACCTGGTGACTCAGGGGCTGCAGGATCTGGCCATGCTGAACCTGGGAGAGGTGAAGAGGTGAGACCCTGCTCTTATGTTTCTGCAGCACAGTTTTGGATAAAAAGACAGATTTTTGTGTTTATATACAGTAGCTATCTGATTAACTCTGTGTGTGTGTGTGTTTGTGTGTGTGTGTGTGTGTGGGGGGGGGCTGTGACTGGTACTGTTTTATTATTGCCTTTCGGTGTGTAGTGTCTCAGGTCAGCCCGTCATGGCCACCGGTGCTGGTTTGGGTTTCGCCGTGCCCTCCTCTCTGTCCTCCTCCAATCCGTTTATCAGCTCCACCATGCCCGGCTCGCCCCTGCACTCTCTACAGGGAAACCCCACACGCTCTGAGGCATCCCTCAGCAACCTGCAGGTTCCCCTTGAATCCATCAAAACCAGTCAGTATAACCAGTATTACATACTCTACATAATCTTACACACACACACACACTCTCTAGCCTGTTCTATCTCTCTCTCTCTCTCTCTCTGGTGCTAAAGGTTCAGTAAAGTACACGAAGAAACAGAAAGTCCTTCATGAAATGCTTGATGGTGTAATAGCTCTAAAACAGCACATTCATTCTTCAGGGTTCTAAAGTTCTGAGAACCTGAAGTCGAACTCAATACTGACGAGTTTAATTTAATCAGTGTAATGAGAGGGGACGTGTGTGTGTGTGTGTGTGTGTGTGTGTGTGCAGGTAAGGCTCTTCCTGTGACTGCGTACGATAAAGACGGGGTGCGCGTCCTCCTGCACTTCGGCTCCGAGTGTCCTCCTGGGAGACCGGACGTCCTCGTCATCGTGGTGTCCATGCTGAACACGGCTCCTCTCGCTGTGAAGAACATCGAGCTACAGGCTGCGGTGCCGAAGGTCTCACAGACACACACACACACGTACACACATGTACACAAATGGCAGATGAACTCATGACACACACACACACACACACACGATAGGTGATTATTCTCAGGATACACACACACACACACACACACACACACTGAGATGAGTTTCATTCTTTCTCAGTCTATGAAGGTGAAGCTTCAGAGTCCGTCAGGAGCCGAGCTGGCGCCCTTTAACCCCGTCCTCCCCCCTTCTTCCATCACACAGGTCATGCTTCTCGCTAACCCGCTTAAGGTGAGACACACACACACTCTCACTCACACTCACACACAAGATACAGTATAGCTTTCCTCAATACATGTGTTTACAGTTGTCCTTGTGTGTGTGTTTCAGGAGAAGGTGCGTCTGCGCTATAAGCTGATGTTCCTCCTCGGTGAGAGACAGTACTGTGAAGTGGGTGAGCTGGATCAGTTTCCTCCACCAGACAGATGGGGAAACCTGTAGTACACACACACACACACACACACACACACACACACACACACACACACATTACAGTGGTAAGATCACTATAACATTCGACTCAGACATCTGCAGGAACACTTCCTGGTTTATTTATTGATTTGTTTGTATTTTATTAAAGCTGTAAACGACGGTGTTATCAAGAGTCCATGTTAGCTTCTAGTCGCTTTGAGCTACAGCGCTAACGAGATTCCACACTGCTCATGTTGGACTCCAAGTTGTGCGTGAAGAGGAAATCGCTGCTGCTGCTGCACTCTCTGTCTCTCTTTATCTGCACACACGTGTGTGTTACACAGTACAGCCTGTGTATGTCCTGCATGTACTGTAAACACACACACCCTTGTGTTCAGGGCATTTTTGGTATCAAAACCCTCCTCATTCCTGTGCACCATGGGTAATAATGACACTCCATCATTTACAGTGTCACCCAGTCTGGGGCAGAGCCTCAGACCCACCCAGTCGATCTCCACCCAGGACACCTAATCCAGATGTGTTAGTGGGTTTGAACCCTGAGCTCACGCTAGCAAGCAGCAGAGCGACAGCCGAGGTTTTATTTCCTGTTTCAGTTTACGGCCTCATCACAGCGACAGTAACGAGTGGCATGACAGAGAAACCGATTATTTTCTGTTTTAGATTAAATTAGTTATGACGCTGTGATGCAGCAAATGTGTGTCGAACAGGGCTGGGTGGTAAAATGGAAAAAAAACTTTTCTTTTATTACAAAGGGATACCATTAATAGTCATGGCACGCCCACAAGAGATACCATTAATAGTCATGACACGCCCACAAGAGATACCATTAATAGTCATGGCACGCCCACAAGAGATACCATTAATAGTCATGACACACCCACAAGAGATACCATTAATAGTCATGGCACGCCCACAAGAGATACCATTAAGACATGACACGCCCACATAAGATACCATTAATAGTCATGACACACCCACAAGAGATACCATTAAGTCATGACACGCCCACATAAGATACCATTAATAGTCATGACACGCCCACAAGAGATACCATTAATGACACGCCCACGAGGGACAAACTCACCAGGAGTCTCTGGCTTCCTAGCGTGAACTCGGACACGAGCGAGTCGAAGCTCTGAGGTGATTTTTTTTTAAACGTTTTGTTGAATTCAGTTTAACTTAAAATAAATGTTTCACTTTATACGTCATGTTTACTGAATGAACTTGTTTTTATTTATTGGTGTCTGTGCAATTCAGGTGTTTACCTCCTGTGTACTGTATGTTTTTATTGCTTTAGTGCTTTATTCCTGTTATGACTGCAGTCTGGGTTCATTCTTACTGTTATGTTATTACTCACGTTATTGCTACAGACATACAGGTTATAACATACAAGCTAATAACCTAATAATGACATTTCAGACCTTCACACACACATATGGAGAGCAACCAGGTGTGTGTGTGTGAAAGAGAGAGACAGAGAGAGACAGACTGCACTCTGACTGTACATATAGTGTGTATGAGTTTAAAACACAAGCCATAATTTATGTTCATGTTTGTCCTCATCACTGAGACACTGAAGTTGTTGATGTAAAAAAAAGATGTCATTGAGAATGTGTGTGTGTGTGTGTGTGTGTGTGTGTGTGTGTTCTGTATGTGCTTGTGCCATGCAACACTTTGTACAGTATCTGGTTCGAACATGTGCTCTGTCCAGCTGCATGCAGAAATAAAGTGTTTCTTTTAAAGCAGACTGAAGTGAGTTCATTTCTTCTACACTTCTGCACTACAAAGTGTGTGTGTGTGTGTGTGTGTGTGTGTGAGTAGCATTCATCTGTTAAGCAACAGGTTTTTATGCTTGGGTATTATATACATATACACTGTCATGTAGCATCAGCACTTAATATCTGCACCCTTTTCCATTGAACACATGATTTTAAGACCATTTAAGGCGATCTTAAAGAGCACTACATCATGCTTTCTCCACTGGAAGGGCACTCATTAAGACACATTATCGAATATTTCTGCTCTAGAGGGCACATCATCGTGATTTATTGCACAGGGGGTGTGTTAAAGATCTTAAAGAGGATGAATTTCAGTCTGTGAGGAAGAAGAGGACATCTTACGGAGATAAATATGGTCTAGAATCACATGATCTGGTTCCATCCGGGGTGTGCTTACTGAAAATGAATGAATGATTTGGTCATTAGATGGTGAGAGGTCAGTCCCAGGATGTAGATCACTCAGAATTTAACATAACATATTTGTTTTTGTGTTTTCTACAAGTCATGTTTATTGTACTTATTTATTTATTTATTTATTATTCGTTTTTGGGGCAGCACGGTGACTCAGTGGGCAGCACTGACCTTCACAGCAAGAAGGTCCCAGGTTCGATCCCAGGTCCAGCGGTCTGGGTCCTTTCTGTGTGGAGTCTCCATGTCCTCCCCATGTTCCTGTGGGTTTACTCCGGGTACTCCGAGTTCCTCCGACAGTCCAAAGACATGTAAGTTAAGTGAATCGGAGACTGTGTTTGACTTTGAACTTGTACTCGTGTATCAAAGTAACCTTGTTCCAGTCATGAATAACCATAGATGCTGATATGATAATAAATTAAACAATAAACAAATTATTCAGGGTGACACGGTGGCTCGGTGGGTAGCAATGTCGCCTCACAGCAAGAAGGTCCCGGGTTCGATCCCCGGGTGGGGCGGTCTGGGTCCTTTCTGTGTGGAGTCTGCA
>JAOVYV010000019.1:92299-113628 GCA_025674545.1 Hassar affinis
AGACGTTTCATTTATTTTTTTGTTATAAAACTTTTAAAGTCAGTGGGGGATCAAATACTTATTTCCTCCACTGTATTATAAAAAATTCACTTTTTTAAGTTTGTGAACATACAGTTTGGAGTCTGGAATGCCTACCAACCCCCAAACTTGATCACTTGAACTATGATCACCCAGTTAGCTTCTTGTGGACTTCCTATTTCAGAAACAAATTGGCTTAAAGGCTAATTTCAGATTGTGAGCAGTGTGTGATGGGCTTATTGGAATGATACCTTCCCCAACGACTTGAACATCTCCAACAACTGTGTGAGTATCTCCACCAACAGATAGACAATCACCTTTGCAACAGTCACCTTTTATTTTAATTCTTGCGAGCCAAAGACCCAGAAATATGCATGTCGAACCTAAGAGTTAAGCAACAGGAAACGCACTGTTTTTGGCGGTATGTACCAGCCCACGGTGTGTGCTGTCTCAGACTGAATAAAGTTTGTTTTTGATGGTAATGTAATAGCCACACTCGAAAAAAACTGTACATCTGTGCTAAAAACTTTCTGACTGCTTATTACAATTATTATTATTGTCAATGTAATGTTGCAGAAGAAAAATTTAAAGAGTTTTTACAAATAATTAGCACACTATTTACGCTATTAGCACACTGCATTCACCTACATTTCGCTTTAATCTTCTGTATGTGCTTCTATTGATAATAATATTGATTTAATGTTCAGGCTCTTCCTTTCATCTTGCCTCAAAACACACACTCATCTTGTCTGGGGCTCAATTAAATCTGTTCATGGTATAGATAAGGTGGAGGGTTTAGGTATCAACTTAAAAGAGCACATAATTTGCCATCTATCTATAATCTATAATTTGTGTAATTTACATTAATTGACATTTGCTATATTTATATGAATTACAATATCATATATATTATATAATAAGATACATTTATAAAATTACAGTTTGTTCCCATCCAGGAGAAATTCTCTCACTCTGTGCCACCCAGATATGAAATAGGTATAAACTGATATGAAAAATGATGTTCTCACAACATCAAACAGCTATCTGGTTACAAGATGAGCCAGAATGTAATCTTACACCAGCATATTGTGCAGATCACAGCTCACAGACTTACATGGGTGGACCAAAATGCTCCAAAAGTCACTTTTTTCAGTTTGAGCAAAAGAATCAACTTTTTCAACAACATTTTCACTGTACAGATTATTTTCAAGAGATAAGCTTGATTTTGTCTGCACCAAAACAAATAACATCCCACAGTGACCAGTCTGTGTGAGATGTAGTAGTGTGCATCATGTAGTAGTAGGTCCTTACTTGAACCTACCATTGAACCTATCATTAAAGTTTCATGATGATAGCTCAGTGGTAACCCTGTCCAATGCCTGCTGAAATCTGATTGGCTGTTGATTGGCTGATTAGGTAATAAGCAAAATCCTCTTACAGATTAGTATATAAATATATGTTTTACATATTATGCAAATTATCAAAATATTATGCAAAAAAAAAATCAAAAAATTCTGCACTACAGTGCTACCTTTAGGCCAGTCAGGCCCATTTCACTTGCCTGAGTAGCAAGAGGAAGTACTACCACCTGACCAAGTTCTAAGTCAAGGAAGGAAGGAAGGAAGGAAGGAAGGAAGGAAAAAAGAAAGAAAGAAAGAAAGAAAGAAAGAAAGAAAGAAAAAAGAAAGAACGAAAGAAAGAAAGATCAATCTACACCTTATGTACTTGGATCTCCTCTAACAGAAACAAAAACCTAACCTCCTCCAGTCTACTGAGGCTAACATTATAAAGAATCTTGAAAGGTTATGCAGAAGAGACTTTGTCCAATATAACTTCACCAACGTTCACAATCATTATAGACATTATAGTAATAGGATTTGTGTTTTGCAGAAAGTCCAGTATGTATGAAAAACATTTGTATCAAGAAAAGGTGTTTAAAAAAGACATTATAAAGTAAGTTCATATGTATCTGGTGAAATCACTTTATCTATTCATATTAATCTATTATTTAACATAATAAGCTAACATTAATTTTCACTCATGTTCTTGAAGGGTGCAAATAGTTCAGGATTTGACGATTAATATGTGGGGGTAAAAGATGTAAAAATGTTTGACAGCTGATGCGTCTGATATCATTTCCTGTTTTGTACATCTCTGCTTCTCCTAGAGCACTCTGATGACAGTTACGCTAAACACCTGCATCTGTGACCACAATTCAGTTACAGAGCAACTGTTGGATTCAGGTTTACGATGGATTAATTCTACCATTAATGTTCCCATTGGAGTCTTCTTATGTCCTGTAATCAGATGGATTATTTGATCATGATTTGTGAGTTGCAGTTATCTGTGGAATCTGTTCAAATGTACACTCACCAACCACTTAATTATGAACAATTGTACACATCAATGCAATCACCCAATCAGCTGTTATCAGTCATCATGTAGCAACAGTAAAATGCAGGCAATTATGCAGATGCTCAGTAACTTTGACCATGGCAAGGTTGTTACTGCCAGACAGGCTGGTTTGAGTATTTCAGTATTTCAGTATTTTCAGTATTTCAGTATTTTGTTTTTTCACACACTGCTGTGTGTGAATATCCCTGGAAACCAGCAGTTTCTGAAATACTCAAACGATCCTCTCTGGCACCAACAACTATGCTACAGTCACAGTTTCTGACAGCACTGTGATCTGAACATAATTTACATGAAAAAATCCCAGAAAACAGACATAAATGGGAAACAAATCAAAAACTAACTTTGCTAAAAATAAAGCCTAGTCTGCCTACAATTCTGGATCCCATAATTGCCTAAAGATGCTAACCTGCTTACCAGGTTCTCTCTGCCTTGCAGCTCCAGAATACCCTCATATGGCTTAGAGTATGGTAGCACATGTACTAAGTTGTGGCAACTACTTCTTCTACAGCTGATATCACTTGGTGTGGTTTATCTGCTGAAAGAAACTATACATTTCTGTTTTGCTGAGTTCCAGCCATCAGTGCATCTAATCTCAAAAAGCTGGAGTGATGACAAACTGCTAATTACAGAATTACTGGTAAATACAGCACGCTGTATCTAATCCTCTTTAATTGTTTAGCTGCTTTTAAGTTTTAATTGAATCTCACAACTACATTATAGTAGGATAACAGGAAAGATGAACCTTCCTTTTGGCAGATGATTCATGAAGTAGATGATTCATGGCTCTGATGAAACATACCAAACTTCTTAATAATTCTTAGGTAATACCGATTAACCAATTAAATTTAGTGTAACTGTTTCGTATCAGCACAAAACCTGCTCAATGCAGGACAAGTAGTTTATTTCAATTATTTAATCACTTTGTAAGAGCTAGAGCTGTTGTCATATACCACAGTTTACATATACTCATAATGGCCATAAATGTAATGGCAATATTGGTCCTTCAATTATTACTTTAAACTGCAGAGGGGGGGGGGGGGGTCTTAAATCAACAGGGGGTCGAAAATATACACACATCTAATATTTGGTTAAATGTCGCTTAGTTAGCAAGTTGCACCTTGACCAGTAGCCATCAACCAGTTGCAGGCAGAATTCTGGTTGGACATTTGACCACTCGTCTTGCCAGAATGGTTCAGTTAAATTTGTTGGTTTCCTGGCATGGACCCAACTGGAGGTAGTGTCATGATGCTTGGGCTTGCATGGCTTCTTCAGGAATGGGATCACTAATCTTTATTGATGATGTAACTTATGATCTTTGCAGCATGGTACCAAAGGTGGTAGAAATGAAACATTCTGTCTGTCAATTTACAGTGAAATATATCCAGTCAAACTGGGAGGAAATTCCTCATGCACCAAGACAAGCACCCAAAACACACTACCAATACAATAAACTACTTAATCAGGGGAATAAGTGGAATGGTTTAGACCTCCCCAGACTTTAACCAGATTCAGCACACACACACACACACACACACACACACACACACACACACACTCTGCATAACCTATATAACCTGCATATATTGTAGCAAGAGAGAAGTGGCAAAGTTCTGCTACCCTTGATAACAGTTACTTTGTTTCTCAGGTAACAGCACTGCTTGCTGTTTTCCATGGTAAACCACAAGACCTAACAACTGTACTTGCACAAACCCAACATTTGTGTAGAAGTATACACCCAATGGTGTTTAGACAAAATATACCCCCCTCATTAACACAAATTGTCTATTAACTCAAGCAGTATAATGACTTAATTCATCTGCCAAATACTTCAAAATAGATTAAAAATAGAGATTTAAATCTATACTTTGCATGTAGCTATATTGATTCTTTCTGATTTCTGTAAAAATTATATTTCTACAGATGTCATTTTCACAAATGCTAAAGTTACACAATTGAACTTATTTATTAATATTATTAAGATGCTTTTCTTTTTCCTCATATCCCAGCCACCAATACATGTATAATTTTCTCCTTTTCATGAAGCTGCCTTGTACTGCAATTGTAATGGATCTTTCATGAAATGACACTGTTTTTACAAACAGCACTCTGGTACCTTTACATGTATCTGTTACATACACATCAACATCTTCAGATAAGACTGCTTCCTCCCTCTGTTTTGGAAAACAGCAACATGGGTATATCCACTAAACATTATTTTGGGATCAGGACCACAAACTTGGCCTTCATAGTCAAGAGAACTAAACTTGTGTGGGACTTGTGTAGGCAGAGAAAGAAATCAGAAAACTACATGCACACATGTTCTTTGACAACAGCATTGTGAAATGGCTAAAGCCTAAAATTAGGCTGCATCTGACTTTTGAAAGTCACTAAAAGTTAGGGTTGCCAGGTGCACTGCATGGTTGTTAGCTTCTGTGTTTACTACTGACTCTCTTCCACAACAACTCACCTTCACAAATTGTTTGCCCACTGATAAAACTGATAAAAACCCATATTAGAGAGAAAGAGCTGAACAACACATGCATTTCCTTTCTCAATAACATTCCCATGTTACAGTAATCCAAAGAAACACACAAACACTCATGTACAAGCACTGAGACAGTTCTTAGACTAACCACATTATACCTCTTCACCCCACTTCTAGAACGACTTGGCCTTGATAACACTGAATACAGGATGTAAGACATATTCGCAGTGCAGTTACCACAATGATCACACCATGGCAATGAAAACACTCAGAGCCCAAAGATTACATACTAAAATGTCTATAAGGAATAGACCTATTTAATGATTTTGAAGTGATTTTTATGCATAATATTAAAGTGCTTCTAATGAGCCATAGGCAACTCAGTACTATTTTTTTTTCAAATGTACTATCTACAAGCCTTTGTTCTTAATCCCACAAGCTCTATTTATGGTAAGTAAATGTTTTCCGTTGGACCCCTGATTATAGGGGGACAAAAACACATGGGAAATCCACATTCCATAATATCTGAAGGGAACAACTATTCATTGTGGGAATCCCCTCCTTAGATAAAAAAATACTTTGCACAAAGGTTCATTTCTAGGGGAAATGCATTCTAAACAAGGCCATAGCATTGAGGTAGACCACTTTGGATTTTACCAAGAACACTCACTCCTTACTTCTGCTCTCTTCAGGCAGAGGTTTTCTCACACCAGGACAAGTGAGACCTTAAGAATGCTGCTTTCCAAAAATCTGCATATGTGAAGTTTTGGGCAAGGCTACCAGCCATCTCTTGCTTTATGAGTTCTTGATATGTTGCAAGTTAATTCAAGTCTTCAGATGCAGGGTATTGTATATTTGGCAATATTTGTAAACAGTTAAACAAGCAGAAGCTATTCCATACTTTTGAATGGTATTAAAATAAACATGCATGGCTCCTGAGAGGCGCAACTGCAAAGTGTTAGCCCTATTATTCAGAGATCACTATAGCTGCCCATAGTTGGGCATCAAGAGAGCAAGACTGGCCGTGTTCTCAGCGTAGGAGGGGCTGCATACGCTCTCTCCCATGTCAATTGGGTCCATGGCCCAATTTGTGACATGGTAGAAATCTTGATGAGTAGGAATTGGACATGACTAAATTAAAGGAGAAAATTGAGGGAAAAATCCCAAAAAAACCCCACTTGAATTCAGTGAACACATTCAGTACTATAACTTCTGCTTTTTCATCTTTGAGGAACTATCGTTCTGTTGTATAATGTAGATACACTGTAGATACACACTTAAATTGTGATACACTGTACAACTGGTACAATTCAGCTTCCTAAAATATCACACAAATTCATGCATATGCTGATAATATAAAGCCTTTGTAATTCATCATTTCATCAACTATATGCTAAAGTCTTGTCTATTGGTATTATGGAAAATGAGGAAAGCATGCCATCCAAACTTCCTTTGTGGCATCATCCAGTAAACAGTAGAAATGTGCTGCTTGTTTAACATACTACAACTACAACTATTATTTATGTCTTTTCTGGGTATATTTGGGTAAAATAAACATTCTTATATGATGGCATTGTGAACTAAAAGATTACATGGGACTACGATGGAGAAGAAAGGAAGGAAGGAACGAACAAACGAACCGAGGAACAAATGAACGACGGATGGACAAATTGTCGGATGGATGGTAGATGGATGGATAGATGGATGATGGATGGATAGATATATGGATAGATATATAGATATATATATATATATATATAGATAGATAGATAGATAGATAGATAGAATCTAGACTGTGACATATGGAGAACTTCTTCCAGATGCCACTACTATGGTCAGCCAACACCACACACACCCTGAAATAGTGTGGTCTAGACGCAGTGGAGCCTCCCAAGCCACATGGGGCCACAGTAGTTAAATCCCACTCCCATCTGATACCCATTGAGTTTCACATATGGAAACAAACATGTACATATGTGTACAAGGATGTCTGCACACTGGTTGTATTAACACATGTCTAGCATAAACTTATCAGTTTTCCTTTCTTGTTCTTCTTTTTGTTTTGTTTTGCACTGCTGTGTCAAACACAAGGCATTTTGATGAAAGATAAAGTACATAAAGCCATGTGGCAGATTATGCTCTCTGCAGTTCAACACAAGTGATAAACTAATTAGTAATATTGTTATTAATTATTATATTGTGATTGTTGCATTCTCATTCTCAGGGCTTTCGTATCACTGGGGAATTATGTATGTTCTATTGTATTACACTGTGGAAAGGCAATCATTAGACTCCTCACATCACCTTCCTTCTCCTTCCCACGTCCTTCAAGAAAAAAATTATGCCCACATACCTGGGAGAGCATAAATGCAACTCTCTCATTCCTTTCTGTTTTGTCCCAGGCTATCCAGTTTAACAGCCCATACTAATATGGTTAGGCTGCAAGTAATGTGTTATATTTTTTAGGGTTTTCTATTCATGGGGCAAAATACCTTTACTCTGAAACCATAAATGTGTCATCAATCGGGCCTTACTCACATCAATCATTTATGATCTGGCAGCCATGGTTATCTTGAGGTGGGGGATTTTCTTTCATTTTACATCATATAAATAAACATGACAGACTGACTCACTTAGTGAAAGTCCTTTGATGACATAAGATACAAAAGGTGAAAAAAGTACAGAAAGATTAAATATAATGGGGTTGCATGTCTAAGGACTGCTAGACTTTAATCACTGGTGAAATAAAGAGGTCCTAGACAGGAAAGCTCTGCAAAGTTCTCTCATTATGTTGAGAAGAATTACATTCAGCTCATAGTCCACTGCAAATGATGTCTCTCTAAATCGATATTCTTGCATAACTTTACAGCTCCAGAATAGCGTCATATGTAGGTATATTTAAATGTCTGGGCCTGATTACATCTACACATTATCTGTTTAGAAAGAAATGCAAACTGTTATGTATTGCATACACAGAAATCATATGAATTTGCCAAAATCTGATTTTAACATCTACAGTCATTATACATTCCAACTGGAATATATAAACACTGTAGGTGTTAATTCAGCACTGGTGTTTTTGTTGTGTATATGGGAACATCTAAATTATGCTGGAGATCTTCTGGAAAGACTCCATATCATCTCTTGGAGGGTCCTCATTTGTTTGATCAACTGAAGGATTTGCTCAAGCAATTCTCTGTAACATAGCATTTCTGCATAGAATTCTCACCTTTAAACAGCAAGATTGATCTTACATAAATATGATCAAATTATGCTTCCCCTCAAGCACATATTTTTCTTCAGTTTCTTACCAAAAATGTCTGCATCAGTACACATAGATATTAAAACTGAGCCCTCATATTTTCAAAATACCTCTGTGAATGAATACCATCTTTGATAGGTTTTTTAAAACTCTTTCACTTCATAGCATTCATAGCACTCACTCCATGATTAGATACTCTCTACTAAACCTATATCAGATATCCTCATCTTAAAGTTCATTGTTGGGCTACACAAAATTAAATCACAGTGTTATTTGAGTTATTCTGAGGATATTTTAGGATACTTATTTAAAAAAACTAATAATGTTTGATCCTACCTATCTGATGACTATATGACTATATGATATGAAGTTGTTTAATCATTTCATATTGGGCTGAAATCACGCATAAAGTGTGCTCCTATTTGGTTCGAATAAAAGCCTATAGCCACATTAGCTCTTTGTGGGTAAGAGTTAAGACCCATGGTGTATTTTGTGTGCTCTAGCTTTAAGATTTCCCTTCTTTGTAATGGACCTAGCCGAAACCTGTTCCAGCATGACAATGCCCCTGTGTGCAATTTGAAGTCCATAAAGACATGGTGCAAGAAGATTGGTATGGAAGAACTTGAGTGTCCTGCACAGAGCCCTGACCTCACACTGAATAATAATAAGTTGGATTTATATAGCGCCTTTCACAAGGTCGCTTTACAAAACAAATAAATGCAAACAATCAGATGGAGGAAGATGAAGGGGAGAAATAGGTGGAAAAGAGATGAGCAACTGAACAACTTTGGAATTAATTGCCAGGCCTCCGCACCAGTGCCTGACCCATGGCCAGGTTCTAGAAGTGGGCAGGGGTGATCATCGTTCTGATGTGATTCTGGTCAAATTATGTACACCTCTATCAGAGTAATTCTGCCTGTTTGGAATCCTGTACATTAATCACTTTTTAGGTTTAAACAAAGTAACTGAGAAATATTGTAATAACTAACTAATAAATATTGTAATTTTTGTACACTTTTGTAAGTACTTTTGTAAGTTGCTCTGGATAACAGCATCTGCTCAATGACATAAATGTAAATGTAATTGGCTGTAGCAGATGACCTAACATTAACAAATGCTGATAGACCAGCCATGTTCAAACACCACTTATAGCTTACATTTCTGTCAGGTATAGGCTGTTGGTAGCCTATATGCTATACTTTGCATTTTTGTGATATGCTGTAAAAAGTACATTTTGCTTTGGTGAATAAATATTGGCCACCTCAAAACTATGACTGCCCCTGAATTGGGAAAATCTAGAACCAGATGGGCAAATTCCAACAGCAATGCTCCAAAATTAAGTGGAAAACCTTTCAAGGAGAGTGGAGATTATTATAACAGCAAAGGAGGGACTAAATCTGGACTGGGATGTTCAACAACCAAACACGGGTATGACTCCTCGGGTGCCCAAATATTTTTGGCCATATTGCGCCATAACATGGCAAACAAAACAGTTTGTATTAGAAGAAAGCCACTGCATAGGACACTGATGCAAATGGAAAGAACACACATTATTATAAATCATCTGTTAATGTTCATTATGTCAGGCCCATTCATGTCCTTTCTAGAAAGCTTAGTAAAAGCTAGATGCAAGTCTCTTCTATACAGTTTCTGTACTCATTTCATGCAATTTAGTGGCATAAGGGCTTTTGGCATTGGAAAACTTCTCTGTTACAGTTTAACAGACCTATTAATTGTCAAAAACACATTTCTGTTGTTCATTATTTTTCATTTGCTTTTGTCAAATGAAAAGTTGCTTTTGACAAGTTTATACTTGTTGGCCATTTTTGACTCTCAAGGAAAAAAATGCTCTGTGATTTATTTTGTCACGGGTTTCTCCTTCATTCTGGAATTTTGCTGATTAAAATAATGGCAAACATTTTGGACAGGAAGCTTATCCAAGAACATTTATTTTACTCTAATATATACAAATATACTAAGAAAAACTAGAAATACCAAATGTTTGTTCTAATAGTGCGGGTAGAAGAATTATACTCCAGTATGATTTTCGTAGTAAAAAATAATTAGAAACTAATTTAAATGCTTAAACCTTAGTTATTATCATAAACATAAATTCACTAAATCAAAATTAGTTATTAATATGCTTCAAATTATACAAATGATATCATCAGCCTCACTGTCTGAAAAGAACAATCTAAGTGTCATCTGAACACATGCTTTAGTGAAAGCGATAAGTCTGAAGGAAAATCCTTTTTTAACACAAACTGACTTAATGATAAATACTTAAATACACAAAAAGACAATGTGCCATATAGAAATAGTGAAAATTCAGTATTGACCTACTGTGCTTGCACACAGAGGAATTTGTCCTCTATATTTAACCCATCCGTGCAGTGAAACACACACAATTACACACATTGGTGAAGTGAGCACACACTAGCCCTGGGTGGTGGGCAACCTCGTCCAGGGCACTCGAGGAGCAGTTGGGGGTTAGATGCCTTGCTCAATGGCACTTAAGTCATGACTTGTCAGTTGTGGGGATCAAACCGGTGACCTTCCAGTCACAAGGCTGGTTCCTTAGTCACAAGCCCATGGCTGCCCCATATCTTGACTATTCAATATTCAATACCTTCCGGTTTCTATAGGACTATATTTTTTTAGATCCCAGATATTCAATGTGGAATTTAGGTGTATATCCAATAAAGACCACAGCACACCTGTATGATAAAACTTATCCAATTAGATTTTCAAAAATTTTAATTATTTTTTAAGTCACAAAAAAAAGCTAAAAACAGTTGTTATGAAAATAATATGGAAATCATATAAATCAATATACCCTGTGTTCTAAAACCAATGCATTAAGGCTACACTTATCAGCTACACACAAAGAAAACAAACATTCAAATTAAATGTATAATTTCACTCTTACAGCTATAGCAGAATGTTGATTGTACAAATTAAGATGTAGTCTGACCAGGGGAAGATAGATCTGGCCAGTCTAATGTATCTCTGATTGACTTCACACTCCAAAATTGATATAAGTACAGTGAAGAAAAACAATAAGAAAACTTACAGATGGTGACACTTGTCCATTGGGATGATAGGGATCCGGCAACATTAGGAATGGGTACCCAGAATATGTAGATGGTTTGTACATCCCTCCATCTTGATGCTTTGCAACTAAAATATGACATATGTTAAAAAATTTTACACTAACTGACAAAGCCTAAATGGCAAACATTTATGAGGGATTAAATCATATGCAGTTCCAGAGACATGGTGAAAGCATTAATGCACAATTGCTGTGTTTACAGTAGCATCCATTTTACTTTCACACATGAAAGTAAGTGCACTTCCCTCACAAGTGCATAATCAATTAAAAGTAAGTAGGTATCTTTATATCTTACCTTTACACAATAAAGCAGTAAGGCATAAAGAACGGTTTAACACACATGCGTATTTAACGTTACTGTAATACGTGTGATGAACATAACCAGGTCCAGAAAGTACCCTGTCCTACCATCAATCAACTTATTAATAAAAAAAAAAGCATCTTAATCGCAGCTAGTAATTCAGTAATTTTTAATAACAATAAGTTTATATTAATGCATTCGTTATCGTTTTAATAGCATCAGGTCGTTCGCAGGGACACGTATGGTGGACTCTCCACATAATCTAAGTCTAGAAGCATAATAAACATCTTATCTGCGTATAGTTATTTAACGATGAATGACGTATCATCGTTTATATGGCGAAGCTTTTGTTAGGAACAGTTTGTGTAATATGTATGGAACTAGGCCGAGTGTCAGCTCTGTGCAAGAATCATGAAATGTTTCTCCATTGGATTTTTTCAGGACAGAGGAGTTCAAGCTTATCGGATTCTCAAAGCATTTTTGTCTTTATAGCTTTAACAGACTGAAAAAGAGATGCTGACGAGAGAACGATAGTTATTAACTTGTCTTGCGGTAGCAAGACATAGCCATAAATAGTCTATAACTATAGCACAATTTATCATTGATTACTAAATTAAGATTCAAGTCTTTGATAAATAGCTGTGTTATAAATAGCATACTTCGGCCGATGTTGTTAATCCACGTATGCAAGAATACTCCACTTCGCGTCAGGTCGTGGATTATTTTCACATAACGACACTGTCCGTTGTTTGTTATTCCTCACATAGGCCTATCACAGCAAAGCGCAGTAAAGAACCAACTTTTCGACGTCAGGTTGCCAGGTTATAACAATGCCAAACTGAGAAAACCTACGTACATTCTAAAGGTGTGTGCATACAAGTGCAGTAATACGACTGAATTAACCTATAAGAATGGTGACTGCGGTTGTTTCCGTTATGGCTAGCGTTCTTTGGGGTTATTTTCTACTTCCAGCTTGATTACACTCACCCTCGTCAAGATGTTCGAGGTGTTCCCTGTGTTTCTCTTCGTACACTCTCTGCTCCTCCTGCTGTCCTGTTCTAACCACCTGCACGCATTCGGAACAATTGAAATGGATGGAAGAAACTTTACACTCAAATGGGCCAATGGTGGTTATTGGCCAACATCAACCTAGTGAAAATACATTTATAACAGCAACAACATAATCACTTTGTTGCAACGTGTGACCTCATGAAGCAAAAAAGAGTACAAACACGAGACAAAATAGTCTACTACCGGCGGGTGCGAGTTTTGAGTGATTTCTGATTCATTCACCAACGAAGATTTCAAATCGGCCAAGTCCCGCTCGGTAAACGCGTTCTCTTGAATTTTTTCGTCTTGTTCGCCTTCATCTTTGAAGGCAATCATTTCGTCGTTGGCTCCGAGATCATCTCCCCCTCCGCTGTTGAGCTGCGGCATATTTTTTTCTTCGTATGTAAAAACAAAACAACTTTCCTGTAAGAAACTTTTGTGATTTTTCTCAAAATTTAAGGGCTCGAACTTTCTGAGTGAAAACAAGAAAAAATAAGTACGACCTCGAAGAGATGAAAAGTATTGTAGTCACGGCCTGCAACAAATACTGCTTTTGAGCACAAGAGAAGTCGGGTAGCGCGAACATCAAAGGGCGCCACGCGCTGATTGACACTTTCAATGACTGTTGGGGGTTGGACAATAGAGTTTCAGCCAAAGCTTCCGCTCTTAAAGAGACATTGCTTATTTCTGAAAACAAATAACAAGAAATTGGATGGAATTGTTCTTGAAGCGCGAGGCAAGTAACAATGTGCTTCGCTATGTTATTGCTAAATAAACCCTCAATTTAAAAAACTGCATATATAAGCAGGAAATCGCAGCCACATTAGCCCCTGTTTATTCCTTATGTTCTAATGTATTTTAGTAGGCTAATTAACATATGCAATGCACATGTGGTACCTACTTAATCCAGTCCTATCTAATATGTTCAGTTTATCAACACGTTTTACCACTTTAGTAACTACAAAGTTACTTTTAAAATGTAAATACAAATAAATTACATACATTTAAATAAATGTAAGTAAATAAATAATGCCATTTCTTACATTTTTTCTTACATTTCTTACATTATTACATATTCAAATAAATTAAAATAGCATTCTCACATTCACATTCACATTGTCAGTATTATACTTAATTAATTTAGTTTTGATTATTCTGTATAAAATAGATTGATCGACCATATTCTATTAATGCTATTTTTGATTTGGTTTAATGATAGTTGTGTCAGTATTTCATTGCCCAAATTCTCATACTGCTACACAGCAGAACATACATCTCCATCTTCTGAAATGAAGGTTGGAGTTGTACATTTAAAAGGTAAGTCCAATCCAGTGTGTTACAGAAATTGAACTGTGGAGGAAATAAACACTGTTAGAGACACAGTAGTCACAAATTAATTGTGACAATAATATAACATCAGTGTAGGAATTTTACTTGGTTTTGAAATGCTTCATAATGTTTCCTACACATCACTGTTGCTGTAGAATCAAAATTGAAAAGATGGGAAACTGAGCAGTTGTTCTGAAATCAGACCATCTTCTGTTTATTAAGCTCTTATAGGTTTAATACACACATGATCTGAATTCAAAATGGCAGGCAGAAGAAATGGACTAAACACTCACAGTGCTGACACAGTTTAGTCTACTGTTAGTAATATAGATATCAAACACACAGTGTCAGTTTTTACAGGCTTGTCTGCTTTATTAATAATGTATTACTTGTTACATCAGTTGGGTCAGATTGAGATATAATAAAATTATCATATCCCTTATCACTATTTTACAACTGCTGATATAAGGCTTGGATGCAGCTGCTCGGCCATGGAAACCCATTCCATGAAGCTCTCTATGCACTGTTTTTGAGTTTATCTGAAGGCCACATGAAGTTTGGAGGTCTGTAGTGATTGACTCTGCAGAAAGTTGGCGACCTCTATGTACTATGCGCCTCAGCATCCACTGACCCTACTCTGTCATTTTACGTGGCCTACCAATTCGTGGCTGAGTTGCTTTCATTTCCAATTGCTTCTACTTTGTTATAATACCACCAACAGTTGACTGAGGAATATTTAGTAGAGAGGAAATTTCACAACTGGACTTGTTGCACAGGTGGCATCCAATCACACTGTAATTCACTGAGCTCCTGTGAGGTGCTTGATTTTATACACCTGCGGCCATAGAAATGATTGGAACACCTGAATTCAATGATTTGGATGTGTGAGTGAAGACTTTTAGCAATATGTATATTCTTTGTCACAGACAAAATATCTCTTACCTTAAATAACAGATTTATGAATGTCACATCCTGTGAATGTCCAGTGTGCCTCAAAAAAACAACGAGACTGGACAACTGGTTTCCTGTGGACTTCCCTTAGCATGGGTTTTGATTAATGCACATGTTAGTTTAATTGTAATTTAATTAGGTAAAATTTATTATGATTTTACATATGGTAGATTGTACTTGAAATGTTGTTCTTTTAATATGCACAATGTTAAGTAAAATCTTAAGCAATATTTAATGACTTTTCTGTAGTGTGCTTTTTTTTACTGAATAAAATTATGTAACTGGTGTGGAATACCCAAACCTGTCTGGTGTAAACTTGGCTACTTAAAAAACATATAAATAAAAAATAGACCTTCTTCCACTTTTATCATTATCATTTTACTCATATTTCTAATTTATTTTTCAATAAACTTTCACAGTCTCTTTGGAATGTTAAATGAAAAATATACACTTTCAAGCTCTCATGCTATGCCTGGTTGAGTTAGTGTAGTTACTTTAATGAAAAGAACAAACAGCTGTCAATTAGTATTAAATACAAACAATATTTTATATCCAATAATTGTGTAAGGCATATTTATACAATTCCATCCATACATATGAATGCACAGATTAACTATGAACAGCATAATGCATTTAAATGTACAAGATCCAGCTAATGGTTTAAATATCATTCTTTTGTTAGTCCTTTTTTGTATTTTTTTGTGTCTAGTTTAATTCATAAAGTACATACTTAGGAGCCAGTTCTGTGTTACCTAGTTTGTTTTAGAATGATTCAATCTTGTTCCTCTTATTCTGTCATGGGGATTATAAGCATTCTAGTAAATGTGTTACTCTATAGATTTAGTAAACATTGAAAGGAGCAGGTATATATTAATGATATTTAAAATAAAATTCCTTGCAGAATAAAGAAATTATTTATGTGCAGCTACAAGTACAGAACTACAAGTTCCATAGTGGGTAACCAGGAGACCAAAGGAATTTTTGAGTGTGTCAAAACCAATTGTTTCCCAAAATTTTATAATAAACTATTTATTAATCCAATAGAAATAGGAAAATAATTTTTGTTTGTTGTTTTTTTTCCCAATAATGTGCAATTGTGGAAGTAAAGATAGAAAACAAAGTATATTGCTGAAAGCATACTGAGCCTATAATTTGTATTATGTACTTCATTGGTTTGTACACCTATCATTCTACCTTAAATCCCAGAGTAAGGTTTATCTGCGGGTGATCCAAATCCATATTATGCCAATATCATACAATATCCCATTTATAAACCTGGATAGTAAAATATTTAAAAGCTTTTCATTGAAACAAATTGGCACACAATGGATTTCATGGATCAACTGCAGTTGCTAAAAGTTTATACTTGCCTATGTTATAAATAAACTTTGGTCAGATTAAAGTAGAAAGGAAATAAAATCATGTTCTTTTACTAGGTAAAGACACATCCAAAGGAACATGGTTTTACTCTAGGCACTTGCATGCATTTTATTCCTTTTTATTTATTCCTTCAAATGGAAAAAAATGAGAAAATCTTTGATTGATTCAGCATCTAATATACAGCAGGCCTAGAAAGATTTGTGCCTCTTTATACTTATACTTTTCCCTGATGAACAGTGATTAGCCAAAATGGATGATAATTAAATTTATAATGGACTTAAGCTTCAAAGATTCATTAAAACATGTTCTTCATGGGTACTTTATTAAAGGCAATGTTTTTATATCTGTGACAGTTTAAAGAAATGTATAAGCATGAGCTTGAATGGTTTGTAGTTCAGAAAATTCAAACAATGTCACTGTTGCCTTTATTCTGTCTGTAATCATGTAATGTAAAAAAATCAAATAATCACTTTACTTAAGGAAGTGCTAACTAATCTTACTTAGTTTATTCAGTTATTTTATTGTTGAGGACAGTAATTAAACTCAGCAGCTATAAGCAACCTTTGCTTAAATCTATATAAGAACATGTGGAAGTGCTTACTTAACCTACAAACTCAAAGTCTTAGTTTCATTTTAACATATTAAAATGATGGTGTTATTCATAAGTGATAGGGACAATGACAGTTTAACTAATTGCCAATTGTTTTATTTGTAGGTTTTGAGCTTTGATTCCAGAATGTATGTAATGGAAATGAAAACTAGAAATGTAGTGCTGGGGGCAGACTTCTCACGTGTTTTTGTTAATTAGCACTCATTTCTTATTAACAGTTTCTTCACATGAAGGTTTTTGTTGTTGCTGTAGTTGTAGCTGGTTAACTTTACATAAAGGTCCAGTGGTTATTTTTAGTATTTACATTTAAAAAACATGGCTATTTTAAGTACTTTAAATGCTATCTTTGGTGACAAAAGATGACTATTATTGAACCTTTTTTGTTAAGAATGTAGAGCTGTTGTTTAGGCCAATGTCAAATTTCTTTCAGAGCAGACTTATTTAAAACTTCTTTTGTTGAAAACCTTTATGACATTAGTTGCTTTAATAAGGAATAATAGTCATTATATGTTTAAATCATGCCAATATAAAGACAAATAAAATTAAATAAATAGCAATTTTACATTCTGCACACTTAATAAAATAAATAAGTGAACTGGCTATAGTGCAGACACAAACTTACACACATTTAGGTAAAGGGATAAATAGTCATTAAATGCACTGCTAAACCAAAGCCATGAATATAACCCCTGTTTTGATATTGACATTGACAATGATCTGATCACAATTGGACAGTGCTAAATACATGTCTGAACAGGGTCAAATGTGATCAGAGATCAGAGAGACCACATACGATAGGTCAGTGTGCATCCCTGACACCATTGAAAGGCCTTCTATTCACCAGTGCTGCCAGGTTCACGTGAAATCAAGCTTTTAAACTGTCCAGTCCCACATTTGATAGGCTTATGGATTGTTTTGAACATATTTTGATTGGTTTATGTCTTTATTTTAATCCCCAGTGACATATTTAAAATTTTATTTATTTGTACCATGCGTATTGGTGGCATCAATAAAATACATTTCAATAACAGGACTTGATCTTCTCCAAATTTATTATCAAAATATTCTATTCATACATTATGTGAACTCTGCTGACTACACAAAAATTCTACTACATAGTAATATCTTGGCATTTTATTTTGTAAAATGTGGCTTGGCTGCATTCTTATCGAGTAAATTACAGAAAATGCTGCTACTTTTTCAATAAAAAAATACTGTATTTTTACAGTTAGTTTTGTTAAAAGCCTCATCCAAAAGCTGTTAAAAAACAGGTATTAAATGTATTCCATTTATACAGATTTTTTTGTTAAATCACATGTCGCATTTTAATAAACAGTTTATTCTTGTTATTTTAATATAATTTACTGTCATTTTGAAATACAAGGAAAAACTGTAAATTTTACTGTTGAAAAACTGTAAAAAGAATATTTTTTTACAATGTAGGTTTTTATTAATTGCTCGCTCATTGCAGTTTGCTCAACCTGATTTCTATGCCAGTGTGATTTATATTTCTCTGGACAGGAGGGAGTCTCTGACCAAAGCAAGATCACCCAGTTCTGTGGGCTGATCAGTGGCAAGGCACTTATATGGGCAACCGCCATCTGGAACCAGCAAACTAAGGATCTCTCCTCCTATACCTTATTCATAGAACAGTTTCAAAGAGTCTTTGATCATGCAGCTGATAGAGGGGAGAGTGGGGAGCTTCTTTTATCTCACCTGCAATGATGAGGCAGCATCCCTAGATCCCATCATTGATCTGGCCATCCGCTTTGATGATCTGCTTCGTAATCAGTTCATAGCCCACGCTGATAATTCAGTCTACAGAGCCCATGCAACTCGGTCCTTCTCAAGTAAACTTAGACGAAAGAACACAGCAGCAACAGTTGCAGCTTCACCCCTGTATTGACTAGAGAGGACTGAAGTTCCCTTACCCATTGTGTCTGGTCGCATCAGCCCTAGAACAATTAAGCACAGCCAAAGTCCTTATGAATTTGGTTCTACACAGTGCATGTCATTTGGTACAAATCTGCCCTGATGACAAATGGAAGACTGTGCTCAGTACTACGTCTAGGCACTATGAATACTGGATTATGCTGTATGGCCTATCTTCTGCACCCTCCATTGCCTAATTAATGACGTGCTGTGCAAGAAAAGTGTGCATTCAGTATCCCATGCATAGCCTTCCTGGGGTACATCTTCAGCCAGGAGGGGGTCACCATGGACCAGGAGAAGGTTTAAGCAGTCACAGAGTTGCCTGTACACAAGCATATTAAAAAGCTCCAACACTTCCAAGGATTCACTAATTTTTACCTGCAGTTCGTCCATACTTTTAACACCATAACCACCCCCCTCACAGCACTTCTAAGGAAGGCAGGCGAAAACATTTTGTGGAACCCAATGGCAACCCAGGCCTTTGAGAATCTGAAAAGAGCCTTCACCCAGTCCTTACCTAGTCCCAGTGCTTCAGCATCTTGATCCCAGTAAACCTTTGGTCACTGAGATGGATGCTTCAGAAACCAAAGTGGAAGTAATTTTGTCTCAGCTGCCCAAAGAGAAAGAGAATCTACACCCCATAGTCATTTTTCTATTTTCTGTAACAACCTAACATAACATTATGCTTTGTGCTGATGACCTTAATTTATGTAGTCTAGTCTAACAGTGATGCCTGGCAGTGGCTGGCTAGCGATGGAATAATTTGGAAAAGTTAGTAAATTCGGAATGAATGAGTTAAAGATACTCTTAGAAACCATCAAATTTGCTTAGCAGTTGATATAAGCAGCCTTAGTGTGATGGCTAGCACTAATTACCATGAACAGGTTTGCACTTTATTAGTCAAATCTCCCTCATTTTACGACTTCAACAGTGTGGACTTCATGTGAGATTTCTAATTAGTTTATTAGGTAAAATTGCAGTTTTTTTACTATATAAAACTCAGTTATAGAATTATTATTGCACTATATGGTGTAACCCAAATGAGGATGGGGTCCCTTTTGGGTATAGGTCCTCTCAAAGTTTCTTCCTCTTGACATCTGGAGTTTTTCCCTGCCACCATCGCCCCCGGCTTGCTCATTCAGGATAACAGTTAGGGACAAAACCTATAAGCTATGCCCTAATTTCTTGTCCATTGTTAAAAGTACTTTAGAAATAAAATTTTATTGAATTGAATAATGGTAGCCAAACAGACCTATGTGGTTTACAAAAGGGAGGAGTGATATGTTATCACCCCATAGTCAACTGCTGAGACAAAACCACAACATTTTTGGTGGCCTGTACCACAGGGAATTTGGGGAATACCTGACTTCTTCTTTATTCTGACAGATCTTGGCTAAATCAGCGTATAAGCAGTATAAGCTGTTAGTCAGACTGGACATTCATGGCTAGTGACTTGCTGAGAGAAATACAGGGTTTTAGGCAAGACTTTTGGAATGAACAAACTTATATTGATGCAGACAGGCATGAGTGCTGACAATCTTTAGAGTTGATAAATTTAAAGTTATGGCTCCTGACAGAATGGCCTAATTTGGATAACACTAAAGCTTTGTTTCCTCATCTCAGTTTAACAAACAGAATAAGAAGAATTTGGACAAAAGATTTGCTACTGCCAATTTTTGACATGTTGTTTCCTAGTCAAACATGACTGACAGCCACCTTGGGTCTAGAGCAGTTGCTATGGGGACCTAATGAGCCAGAAAGGGTGCCAGATGATGAAAATACAGGGAACTGTTTTGGGTTATTGGTAGATGTGGTAAATTTTTTATCATCTTGTTTTAATGAAGAAAATCCTAAGAAGAGCGTGACAACATTTCAAAAGATAATAGCAATCATGGAGTGAAATGAGCAGAGAGTTTTCTTCCCTAAAAGTGATAGATAGATAACCGCAGGAACATTCAGGCTTGGAATAGCTAAAGATGGTGTGGTGTCTTTCATTGTGGATGATGCAAAGTAGTTGAGGTAAAGAAGCTCTGCTGACACCGCCTTCTTCTTTGTAAAAGGAATTTATTAATACAAATATCAGATTAAAACAGAAATCAGACAGGTATCATTGACGAGCTTTGCGCACAGCCCGGAGAGTACCTTAAAGGCCAGATCGTACTCCAAAGTTTGCTGCTTGAAGAAAATCCTTATATAGGTCAGAGACGGACTCTTGGCATCATTCTGTCTGGTCAAAGTCCTTTAGAAAGTCTCGAAGTATGAATTCTGCTTTGTTCAAAAATCACCACCATATGCTTTACACCATATGCACCACCATATGCTTTACATTTGATTGTCAAGAGGCCCCTTCATGTATAGGCCCCCAAACCCAAGACCAAATGGCCTCAGGGACTCTGAATGTCACGAGTATACCTGATTATGATTAATTACCAGAGAGGCCTCAAAGATCTTTTGTACATTTCTAGAAGAAACACTGAAGGCCAG
>JAOVYV010000019.1:147214-157632 GCA_025674545.1 Hassar affinis
GACTCCACACAGAAAGGACCCAGACTGCCCCACCTGGGGATCGAACCTGGGACCTTCTTGCTGTGAGGCGACGGTGCTACCCACCGAGCCACCGTGTCGCCCAGTTTGTTTTTTTTTTTTTGTTTTTTTTTGTCTTAAATTGACTACTATAAATATAAAAGTCCTGTGCTATACTGTGCTAACAGTTGCTACACACCCAGGGACCTTACCACACCTCATGGATGGTTTCTGTGGCAGCACAGTCTGCAAGAAGGGAGGGGTCAGGTCCTCAGAATTAATACATTTCAGCCATTCTAGTGTTAAATTGCCAATATCACTGGAGGTGGAAAGGACTACCATATGCATGTCATTGCTTTTGGATGGCTTCCTCTGCCTCAGGTGTCCATTGGAGTTTCTTGGCATTTTTCTCGAGTAAATGTGCACCTCTCATAACTGTTCTAATGCTGCCAGTTCTAAGGGTGTTGGTGCTGGGTCAGGATCTTCTTTGCACATTAAATAAGCTTATAAAATCTAGATTTTGCTGCATAACAGATAATCCAGTAGAGTAGGCCATGCACTTTGAAGGACTGCTGCTCACCTTGCCATATTTAGGGCAGGGAGATGAGGGCTTAGGGGTTGAATTGGATTGTGCCATCTGCAATTCAACCAGCTTTGATTGGAGTTCGACCATAACTTGCTGCTCCTTGCTGGCAGTTGAATCCACCAGCTGCTTCCATGTTAAGGACAAAGTATTATGTCAGATATGTCTGTACAAAAATGTGTAAAATACTTTACTGACCATTTAGGCACATGGTCCAAAGTAATTAAATGCAAAACATAGTCAAGGTACAAAAAGAATAACAGAGGCAGATAAACATTACAATCATAAACACAGTCCAAAGGGACAGATTATCTAAATAGCAAACACTAGAAACCAAAGCTCGGTATTGTTAGACAGTGATGTGCTAATCAAAATACTTTGAGTGTGGTTAAACACTTAAACTTTTGGCAACCAGTTTTTGGTATCTCTTTAATTGGTGCTTCCCATTTTACAACGGTATGCAGGGCATGCTTACATTTGTTGGTAGCATATTAGTATTGTTTTTAATTTTTTTACTTCATGTGATTGGATGATTCTCAATGAATCGTTAGTTTGCTAGCTGACTGATCCTGCAGAAGATGAACCACAAAAGTTCAGTCTTTATTTTTGCCACCTTAACTTAATAATTAAGAAAATGTGTGATGGGCCGAACGTCATTCCCTCCCTTATCATTATGCCTAAGTACTGGCTCAGCCAGATTTGTCATGCCCATTCAATATGGGGGTGCACATATCCCAACATATTTGACATAAGGATTTTTAAATATATTTTTATTTTGTTACTATTATTTTTATAATATGTAGTTATGTTAATTTTATTTTGTGGGTCAAACATATTCTTCTTATGTCATAGATCATACCTCAAAGTTACACACCCCTTTTCCCTATGGTTATTAGCTTCTCTTGCAAGAATAAATTGATTCGCAACAGCAGGTATGTGCACATGTGCATGCACATAACACTTTGCTGTATTTGTAGAGTTAGTAGCCACCCCTCAGTCTGGATGTTTTAAGTGTCTGGCTTGTTAGCTAGTTACCTGACTTTTAATAGCATTGTATCCTGTTTAATATTGGTAATGGATAGCTCTGTAAATCACAGTTTTTACCACCACTATCACAGGTTATGGAAGTTGGCAAAATATTGTATTCCATTTGATATTCCTAGGTCAAGTGGCCAAGGAAGATCTCATCATTCTTAATGAAAAAATGACACAAAGCCCCAGCCCTGTCCTTAACCAGGAGTTTGATGCTGCAAAATGTAGGTTTCATCTTAGATGAGATTTATAGAGATATAGCCTATAGCCTATGTTTCCTTTATGTAAATGTACAAAACTAATTTCCAAAAACATTGGGGCAATTTGTAAAAATGGGATAAAAACAAAAAAAAAGTAATTTGTTAAATCACTTGAACTTTTATTTAACTTATAAAAGTACAAAGAAAACATTTTCAGAGTTTTTACTGACAAGCCTAATTTATTTTGTAAATAAAAAAAACAATGAGATGTTTGCAACACACTCAAGAATTTGAGACAGAGGCGAAATAAGACTGAAAAGATTAAAGAAGTAACAATTAGAAAGTTAACTGGTAACAGGCGAGTTCAACAAGATTGAATCCAAAAGGAGCACCCACCAAAGTCTTTGTCTTTGCAAGCAAGGGTGGGTTGTGGTTCACCACTTTGTGAGAGAATTGCCAGTTAGCCCAAACACATCTTTCTCAGTAAGACTGCAAAGAATTTAGGTCTTTCAACCTTTTACTATTCATAATATAATGAAAAGATTCAGGGGGTCAGGGGAAATCTCAACGCATAAAGGCCAAGGGTGGAAACCACTGATTATTGTGCATGACCATCAGGCCCTCAGGTTGTGTTGGTTGAGAAACTGTCATGCTACCATGATGGACATAACCATATGCCTTGTACTTTGGAAAATAATTGTCACTTAACACAGTCTGACGCTCCTATCAAGAAATGCAACCTGAAACTGTGTTATACAAAGAGGAAGCCATTAATTGATTTTTACATAAATGGCAGCTATTTTTTTGGGCCCAAAGTCATCCGAGAAGGAACAAAAGGCAGGAAATGTTCTGTGGTTAGACAAGTCCACATTTCAAAATCGATATGGGATTCTACGATATGGGATTCTACGTGCCAAAGAAAAGATCACCCAGACTGTTAGCAACGAAAAATTCATTTTTTGCAAACAGAGTTTTGATGGCATGGGAGTGCATCAGTGATCTGCATACAGTATATCTGAAGGTACCATTGATGCTGAGGCTTATTTTGGAGATACATACTCTCATAATTTGAGTCATAATTCTTTGAAAACTAAAAGAATGGAATTGTTTAAATGGTCTCTCAATGCAATTGACACTATTTTCTCAACAAGGAGTCATGGTGCGGGAGAACCCGCATGTCCAGGCAGAACATCCTCAGCTGGATATGTGTTGGACTTGTGGAGTGAATGGCACGGGATGTGCATCGCACCTTTAACTCTAGAGGATGTGGAGGATGTCTACCTATTAGGAGTATTGATCACTGGGTTTCTGCTGATTGGATTAGGCGTTGCCCTGGTGTATCAGAAATTAAAAGTGGGGTCAGTTATCAAATGCCCACAGAAATTACCCAACATGATTGATGTAGTGGGTAGAGCTGTTGGAACTCAAACATTAACTGTTAATAGAAATATGGAATCGATCATGGAAAGGCTTACGGTGACCGCTAACTTCATAGAGTATGTGTACTCAAATCTGTGCGCTGTCTCTTGCTAACCATAACAAATGTCTTATCTGCATTGGCTTCCATAACAAATCTCTCCCTGAATGACGTTGTCACGGTTACCTGCACCTTCACCCACAGAGACTGTCAGAGCATTCTGGTGTCGCCTTTCATGGTGAACTTTTTGCACAGAATTTTTGCCAGCAAACCTCTGGCTTCCCCTGCCTTCTACTTATGAACACGCCTCTCACTGCTTGAACTTGTCCATGTCAACCTGATGCTTATATGTGCTGTGGAGATTTTTTTGTGTGTTCACAGACTGTTCTGCATGAACAGTAATGTTAGCACACTTTTTTGTTGTCTTCCTAATGTTATCCATTTTCCATCTTTCTCTTTTTTCCCCATCTATGAATGGCAGCGTGCACATGCTGTGGCCTTTCTGGGATGATGGTGCTTTACACCGTGACCCCAGAGAAACGATATTTCGTTTCAGTATGTGCTTGCATGGATTTGAAATGACAAATTTAATCTAATCTAAATAATTTTACACTGATATAAAGCTTTGGGTGTGTGATAGTGTGAACTATCAGACTGGTTGTGTGTGTGTTTGATTTTCACAGTTTCTGATTGGCTTAAAGCCTCAAGGTTTTTATGTTATTGTAAAAGATTTCTAGTGTTATAAATCTTTCCAATGTAAAAATACATGTGATTCAGGTATAGGAAACAGCAGGTGCATTTTCTTTTTTAGCATTTTCATGGGAAATAAGAATGGTGCACAGTTCTGATTTGCAATATAAACCATATGGGAAGTGGGAAGTCCCCAACCAATAGCACAAGGGCTACCATCTTTTCTTGTGAATAACAAAATGCAGCAAAAGCTTATGCTGGAAATATTACAAAATAAAGTGCACACACAGTGGTTGTTAATTATCAGAAGCTATCAATTTGATTTTTGATTTGCCATTCTCTTGCTGATTAAAAAACTTTACACCAAACTCTTAACACCAAAGTCTTTTTTTTTTACAGCCTTTGAATAAATAAACATATCTTACATTTTTTTAAATGTTCACTCAGTATCCACACATTTCAAAAATTCGCCTCTGGAGTATAGAATGGTAAAAATCTATTCAAATAGGATGAAAACTGGACATGTTTATGTAGTTTACAGAATTGTGAACCAATACAAACAACATGCTCACAAAATTAATTTCTTCCTCTCTTGCTTCCTCTCAATCTCCAGCATGCCTGTTTCACTGCACCTGATCTAAGGAGGTTGCCAAGTATTCCTGAAAATGTGAGTTTCTTTACACACAAAATAAAGTTAAAAGGCCATACTAACCATATTCCAAAGAAATTGCTGAACTTCACACCAGACACTCTTAAGCAATTCTCCACACATGCCACACAGAAATCACATATTCAGACAAAAAGGTCCATTGCCACACCCTCATTGGCTATTACTAAGTAAGAAACCAAGGATTGCAGTGTCTCCAGGTGTGTCAGTTTTAGCCATGAACAGATTCCCCTCTTGTGTGTAGCTCATTGTCATTTCTTTGCAGAAACTGAAACTGATTTGTTTGTTTTAGAGAAATCTTACAGAGTATTTTGAAGCAGTAGATGTAAACAACATGCTCCATCTGTATGCAAGCATGCTGTATGAACGAAGAGTCCTAATCAACTCCAGCAATCTGACCACTGTGAGTGTAAATTTTCTCTTCATTTTATTATCTTTGTATACTATTTACACTGCAAAAAGTGTTTGTTAAAAAGTGGGGAAAATGTAGACAAATTTACCTGAGTTCTTATTACAGGTTTATTAAAAAACAAATCCAAGTTAAATGCTCCATTTCTTTTTTTGATCAAGGCCTTTTTATTATTATTAGCATAACACACCGTACATACTCAAAATCCCCCCTCCCCCCAGGACATCCCAAACACTCACATTGCACAAGCCAAGTTTCAAGAAGTATACATAAGTGTTACACAGGAAGAAAATAAAAGAGAAATATAACAATGATAATAAAATAAATAAAAATAAATACATAAATATAAATAAATAGTACAAAAAAAAGAAATGTACATGTGATACATGTGATTAATATACATACAGATATACTAATAACACTAAGTATATATACATACCTATATACACATATAGATAAAAAAAAGTACAAGATGTTATAGACATAGCATATAACACACGACATAATACAAATAAATAGAAATAAATGAAAAGGATAAAGTTGTCATGCTGATTGGCTTACTTTCACCTTGTTTTTAGTGAAGGTTATAAACGACTACCATATACTGTAAAACCTCCCAGCGGTCCCTTGTAAAGTATACCTGACCTTTTCAATTCTGAGATTATATAGAACTTCCCTTATCCAATGACTGTGCGTCGGTACATTTCTGTCTTTCCATTTGGTAAGAATCAGTCGTCTGGCAAGGAGCGAGCTTAAAGCAAGCATCTCTCTCTCCAGTCTATCCACATATATATCTTCCGGGACCACACCAAACAGTGCAATGAGTGGACAAGGCAGCAATTGTTTATTACAGACCTCTGAATATGTTTTAAAAATAGCACTCCAAAAAGTGTACACCTTTGGACAAGACCAGAACATGTACAAAAGCGAGTCTGGGGCCATCCCACACCAATCACATGTGGGGTCCAGGTCCAGCTTAATCTTAGCAAGCCTAACTTTAGACCAGTGCAAGTGATGCACAATCTTAAATTGAATGTGTTTTGCACAAATAGAAGAAGAAAAAATCCTGTGTGTTATTTGTTGCCACAGATCTTCTTCTATTGTTTCGCCCAGATCCAATTCCCATTTATTCCTAAGTGGGAATTCCTAAACCGGGGGGAGCACCGGAAAGCAATCAGAACTAGAGGAGACAAAGTTCTGAAGCTGCAAATACCTGAAAAAGTGTGAACGTGGTAGCTCAAATTTCTGTACTAACTGTTCGAAGGTAGCAAAATTATTGTCAACGTATAGGTCGGACAATTAATGTATATTTCTTCTAATCCAAATAGCAAAAGCGCCATCCACCATCGATGGAGGGAACCTATGATTTTTCTCGATTGGAGCCGCAAGCGGAATTTCTTTTAGGGAGAATGACCTTTTAAATTGGTTCCAAATTTTTACCGAATCCATGACAATTGGATTAAGGCTAAAGTGACTGATGGATTTCAGTCAGTCAGTCAGTCAGTCAGTCATTTTCTGATGGATTTCGCAAATGGCAAATCAGAGCATAACAATGCTGCTAAGGAAGTAGACCTTACTGATGATCCCTCCAAAAATGACCATACAGGGGCAGTGGCTTCACTCGCCATCCAGTACAGCAATGCTCTTATATTTGCTGCCCAGTAGTAAAACATGACATTTGGAAGAGCCAGTCCTCCTATATGCTGACTTTTCTGTAATACGTTTCTTTTTATTCGGGGCGTTTTATTACTCCATATGAAAGGTAGTATTAAATTATTTAGTTTGTGAAAAAATGATTTTGTTAAGAAAACTGGCAGAGATTGAAATACACATAAAAATTTAGGCAGAATAGTAATTTTCACTGTATTTAATCGGCCCATCAGGGAAAGGTATAGGGGGGACCAACGCTCAAGGTCCTGTCTCAAGTGCAAAAGCAGAGGCTCATAATTAGCAGAATATAGATCTTTGTGATTGCGTGTGATCCAGATCCCGAGGTATTTACATTTTTGTAAACGTAATTCAAACGGGAGAGAGGCCCACATTGCCAGGTTCTCCTTACCACTTAACGGCATCAGCTCACTTTTCTGATAGTTTATTTTATAGCCAGAAATTCTTCCAAATTCTGTAAGTAGGGCCATTAAATTTGGAATACTTAAATGGGGTTCTGCTATAAATAGCAGCATATCATCTGCATACAAGGACACCTTATGCTCCATCTCAGCATGTTTGATTCCCTTAATATCAACATTTTGTCTTATAGCAATAGCTAGGGGCTCCATTGCAATTGCAAAGAGCAACGGGGAGAGAGGACATCCCTGCCTAGTACCACGACTGAGTTCGAAGTAGGCAGAGATATTACTATTAGTGCGTACGACAGCTAATGGAAGATTGTATAGCGTTTTAATCCACAGTATAAATTTAGGACCCAGCCCAAACTTTTCTAATATTGCAAAGAGGTAGCCCCACTCCGCTCGGTCGAAGGCTTTTTCCGCATCCAAAGCCAATACTGCCTCAGGAACACCAGGCAGGGAGGGACTATATAGAATATTTAACAGGCGTCGTATATTGAAAAAGGAGAAGCGATTCTTTATAAACCCAGTTTGGTCACACGAAATTATGGTGGGAAGGGCCATTTCTAGGCGGAGAGCTAGAATTTTTGCTAGGATTTTTGCATCAGTGTTTAACAGGGAGATAAGGCGATAGGATCCACACTCTAGAGGGTTCTTATCCTTCTTCAGGATAAGAGAAATAACTGCTTGATGCATGGTACATGGAAGAGATCTTGTACAAAATGATTCTTCGAGAACTGTGTGTAGTGGTGAAAATGTTTTATAAAACTCTGCCAGGTAACCATCTGGACCTGGGGACTTGCCACCTTGCATGGACTTGATTGCTAATTTAATCTCTTCAACAGAAAGGTCTTCTTCCAGTCTAGCCACCTTCTCTGCATCCAAGAGGGGAAAACATAAAGATTGGCAAAACTCCTCGACCATGGAGGGGTCAGCGTATGATTCAGACCTGTGTAGTGATTGATAGAAAGTTTTAAAGCACAAATTGATTGCAGTGCTATCGGAATTTAAAGTTCCAGCCTCATCATGTATGGCTGGAATAATCTGACTCACTGTTCTTGGTCGCAACTGGTTAGCAAGTAGCCGGCCAGCTTTCTCCCCATATTCGTAAGTTTTTTGTCGCGACTTAAGAAAAGGAAATTCAAACTGTCGTGTTGAAAGTAGGTCAAATTCGGTTTGCATTAGTATGCGTACATTCCTTAGTGTCCGAGAGGGTGAAAGGCTATTTAATCTATCTATCTCCAAGATCTCTGCCAGTTTATTAAGGCGTGTAGTATCTGCTTTTTTTCGTTGTGCACAATAAGAGATCACTTGACCCCTCAGATAAGCTTTTAAAGCCTCCCACACTGTTAGGGATGACATTCCAGGAGTCTGATTTACTGTGAGAAAGAATTTGATTTCTGAAGAAATAAAATCGACGAAGGCGGCCTCTGACAAAAGCAGAGGGTTGAGCCTCCAAGGGCAGTAGTTGGATTGTTTGTTGGGGATATACATTTTCATACATAAGGGTGCATGGTCAGAGATAACAATAGGTTCGTAATCACACTTGGTAATAAATGGTAAGAGTTTTTTATCTGTGAAAAAATAATCGATGCGTGAGTAGGTGTAATGAACTGGAGAATAAAAAGAGTAACCCCTAGAAGTAGGATTGCGAAACCGCCATACATCTGCAATACTATAAGATTTCAGAAATGAGTGAATGGAGTGTGATGAACTGGTTAGAGTTATTGGTTTAGGTGAGCTGCGGTCCAGTACTGGGGATAGAACACAATTCATGTCCCCCCCAAGAATGAGATGATGGGTTGATAAACTAGGTATGCGAGTGAAAAAATCTGTAAAAAAATTAGGGTTATCCCAGTTAGGTGCATAAATATTAGCCAAGATTACTGGCATGGTATACAACTGCCCCACAACAATGACATATCACCCAGATGGGTCAGTTTGTACACTTGACACTGTGAATGATATATTTTTATTAATCAGTATGGCCACTCCCCTAGCTTTTGAATTAAAATTGGAGTGAAACGTGTGCCCTATCCAGCCCCCCTTCAACCGGAAATGATCTGCTGATCTTAAATGTGTCTCTTGTAAGGATGCTATGTCTACATTAAGCTTCTTTAGGTGCATAAGAATCTTACCCAGCTTTACTGGGTGATTCATTGATTTGACATTCCAGTTAACGAGATTGACAGAGCAGTCGTCTGCCCCTTTGGAAGTGTTTTGGTTAGCCATTAATGAATGATAGTTCACTTGACAACCTCCAGCATGACAACAGATAAACAATAAAAGAAATAATAACCAAGAAAGAAAATAAGACAAAACTAAAGAAAGAAAAAACTGCAATAAGAACAATAAGGAAGAAAAACCTGGCAAGAGTACTCTGACAGTGAGGTGTGTCCCATCCCTCTTCCCCTATAAAGCCCATGCAAGTATAGGCACCCCCCAAATTACACATTTAGTGTTATAAAGGAACCCAATAGAGCGGCTCCTACCGGGTGCTGAGAATATAATAGAAAGAGTTAAGTTATGCAATATCGACTACAAACATAACCTGTAATTTGGACATATGTAGAGCTGAATAACATCATCTTTAAACACGTGTGAGGTAGAACAAAATAAGTCGGGTCAAGGTGATATAAACAAAAACAACCTCTTAAATACTCAAGTTCACAAGAGATACACAACTTCTGCCATTAAAACAAATAAAGCAGTTTAACATATGCGGTATTATGTGGTAGAACAAGAAATTGTATCTAAAATATATAAGTGCGGGATTAGTAAGTGTAGAATTTTATTATTACGGAGTTTAAGTCCACCTGCTAAGTTATGGACAATCTGTTCCGCAGTGCTGAGGAATCACACATTTCTTTACAAACACCATCGCTTTGTCCACATCCGTGAATTCTTTATCCTCCTCTTTATATGAAATGTGGAATCTGGCTGGAAACAGAATGCCATATCTGACCCCTTGGTGATTGCACAATAACTTCCGGACCTCTGTAAATGCAGTTCGAGCTTTGGTGACACTAGCGGTGTAATCCAGAAAGATCATGATTGTCTCTCCGTTGAACCGAAGCAGGGCGCTACTGCGAGCGCGAACCAGTACCTGAACGCAGCCCTGATGGTAGTAAAGCTTGGCTATAATGGCGCACGACCTCCCGTCAGTCCGTTTGGGGGCTAAGCGCCTGTGCGAGTGGTCTACATCCTACTTCCTGTTTCCTCCTCTATTTATTGCTTCCGTTTTCCGCTGGCGAGGGCGAAGTATTGTCCTGGGCCACAGCAGGCCACGCCCCCTTCTCTTGTTCGCTCCGCTAGTCCCGCCTTTTAACCTTTCACCTCTCTCCTCACAGGGTG
>JAOVYV010000019.1:198946-210652 GCA_025674545.1 Hassar affinis
CCAGGTCGCCCCACCCGGGGATCGAACCCGGGTCCTTCTTGCTGTGAGGCGACAGCGCTATCCACTGCGCCACCATGGTTCCATGGTAGAATTTTGAAAAGCCAAAAGAGAATACTTTTAGTTGTACTTGAAACTTTAATATTGTATAGTTTTAGAAAGACCCATACCTGTGTCCTTTGTGTGTGGAGTCTGCATGGAGTCTCTGGCTACTCCGGTTTCCTCCCACAGTCCAAAGACTGTAAGTTAGGTGAAATGGCCATACAAAATTGCCCCATGACTGTGTTTGAAAGTTGAACTTGTGTACTTGTGTACAACCAAACATTATTGGCATAAAGGTCAAAGGCGTACATTTTTTCATCCCATCTGCACACAGGATTTAAAGCTTAGTCATCACACTACACAAATAACATGTACACATTTTCACAAACACATAGAGGAACACTCTAGGTGTGGGTTGGTTGCTTGGTTGGTAGGTAGGTAGGTAATTAGGCTAGTTGGTAGGTTTGTTGGTTGGTAGCTTATGCCAAGTTCACACTTTGTGATATTAGGCACGATTTTCTGCTTGCTGAACAGGTTTTGGAGGTTGCTCCAGCTCAGGAGCAAATCAGTATTGATTCAGGGCTTGTAAATTGGCTCTCAATCACTGTGTGAACTAGATGTGACCAGCTCACTGATCGCTTGCAGACTCCCAAAAAATATCTATCATGCTGAATATCTAGACCTGTAGGCGAGTCCAAATCCTGTAGGGTGAAAAGTCTTGTGACCAGGTTATGACTGGCAGTGAGTGTGATGTCGAGCTACAGTCAATGAGAACACAAGATATGGAGTGAGGAAAAACCCATGGGAGGAGCTTATAAATGTCAACAAGCATGGCGTGTAATGGGCAGGTATCCACACACTTTTGGCCCATGGTGGTATAAGCACTACAACTTCCTGAAATCAAGTTTAAGCAAAGAGGATTTTCTGAAATACCCAGTTGTTTTGGGAGTCACTGTGGGAAAGGTTTTCAGTTTTTCATTATTATTACTTTTTTAATATCAGTGCACAGCAAACTGAATTGCTTGCTTCTTGACATTATTTTTTAAGGGAAAAAACCCTTCTCACACATGGTATCGTGTAACCTCCTTGTCATGTTTTGAATGTGATTTTGTAACAAAATATAGTTTGGAGAGCAGACAGAGACTCGTCTGCCATTCCTCCTGGTGAAAAATCGTGTAAAGTGTGACCCTATTGCTGATCGGTCATGTAGTGTGCAAACTAGAACCACTTAAAAATTCATGCTCTTATGCTGCAAAATGCTCCTGCAACTGTTTTTTTTATTAGTACCACTTACTTTTACAGTCTTTTGCTGCCCCATTCCAACTCTTTTGAGATGCGTTGCTGCCAATGTGATGAAAAATGTCTCACTTCAACATCTGATATTTTTTCTGTGTTAAGAAAATATTTAAACAATTGTGTAAAAAAAAATAAGGGTTTATGAGATTTGCAAATCATTCCATTCTGTTTTTATTTACATTTTACACAACATCCCAATTGCTTTGGAATTTGGGTTGTACTTAGCTTGGTTAGACCCCTGTAAGGCCCCTTGTTGCAAAATTACAACATCACTTTTAGCTGTACCAAAAACAAACCTGGAAAAATTTTAATCCTCAAACTGTCACACCAGCGGCCACTAGGGGCCGCCAGTCTCCCCCAATGGTTTGCTCCCACAGGAGTAGAAGGAGTTCCACTCCCGGTGTCACCCGCAGGTAGCTTGGCCAGATTGTATCCACTCATTGGCTCTCCTACCCTATTTAGGGCGCCTTCTGGCTGGGCTTCCCTGCGGGACTATGCTCATCAAAACCAACACTTCTGACGAGATTCCGTTCCTGAAGCTAAGTGCTCTCCCTATTTTGTTTTAACTAGGATTCCGTTCAACACCTAGCTTACCTTCTCGTGTGTTGTGTTCTTTTCTGTCTCCATTTTGACTCACCCTTGCTAATCTTTGTTTGCCATCCTTGATTCTGTCTGTGTGCAGATTCCCAGCCAGAGTGTGGAGCTGGACCTACATTTTGTTGGAGCACGGACTGAGTTACCGAGTTCTACGTTGTTTGTTTGCTCCTTTGTTTTCTTTAGTTGCTCCTGCTCTATGCTGAACTTTAGTTTGTTGTATTAGCCACACTGAATAAACTCTGCATTTGCTTCCGAAAACCCTGATTATATTCTTACAGTAACATCACATTTACATAGCCATTAGGTCTTGTTGTTTAGCCTTGCAATGCCATCGGATGGTAAAATGTTTGGTCTGACCATCAAGCCATGAAGTCATTCGACTTGGGAACTTTTCTGGATGCACATCTCCCTTGTTTACTGAAGTGGATATCTCAACACTGAAGTAAAATCCTTGAATTATTTTTCTGGGTGATAATTAGAATGTCTAGAACATGTAATTACTACATTATTGTTGAATGCATGCACCAACTTAGATTTTGAGCTTATGTCTTTGTTGTAGTTTTACAACGTTGGGTGAGGATGGTAGTCAAAATGTGATATGCACCTTGCATAATGCATAGGGACAAAAGACTGTGAAATACTTACTTATTAATACTAAAAACATAATGCAGATGTTTTTTTATCTTTACTCAAATATCTAAAGACAGACACTGGTTGTGTGGATGGTTACTGTATGGGTATAGGGAAAGGTGTGAACATTCTTGACTGTATGGATGTAAGTGGGCAGGGGAATTGCAAGTATGGTGCATTGTTCTGGATCTAAGTGGTCTGGGTGTTCCTTTTATTATGTTGATCTAAGTGGCCATACAGTGCATTGTGTGACTTGAGTGGAACATATCACACAATTAGCATTCATTTGCATTGAAATGATTCATATTGTATCATTCTCTAATCCTTCCCACTATTATTTCAGTTCCAGAATTCTATGAGCAAAGAAATCTGTTTACACTGTGAAAGATGTCATTGAAGCTGTTCAAACTGGAGAGAGTGATTTTGAAATGGAATCAGACACCAGTGAATCAAGTGATGAGGAGCTGGACAAACAGAACCAGGCACCCATAGATTGCCCAACTGTGGAAGTTGAGGCAACTAAACAAAGCCAAACAACCACGCCCCGGGACCGATATCGCTGGAGCCCTGTATCACCAGTGACATCACGGAGCCCTTTGACATCCATGACAGTGATACCACAGAGACCTGTGTCTGCCCTGAGGAGGTTATGTGTACCACCAGTGGATGTGCGCAAGGACATGGTCGCACATTTCCCTGTAAAATCAAAGAGAGGATGCTGCAGACACTGTGATAAAGGCTACACCAATAGCCTATGCAGGAAGTGTAGTGTGGGTCTATGCTTTTCAGATGAAAGGAACTGTTTTTTGGAGTTCCACTGTACATAAAAACAAGTGGTTATCACCATTGCCTCCCACTAATCTGGGTTCTGTCTGTTTGTCCTGGGTCTGCAACACAGTTTTTATTCTTCTTTTTTGGTCAATAAATTAAGATTCATAAAAGTATGATTGCTGTGTGATTATTAATAATGATATTTACTGTTAAAGAGCTTTATAAGCAGTCCACAGTGCAAATCAAGCCTTATTTGTTCAGTATATTTATTTTGACAGCATGAGTACAAATACACAAATTTTGCTTGCTCATATCTAGGCCCGATGTTGCAATAGTGCAACATTTCTGTAAAAACTTACTAAAACACAAAAATTGGTAACACTTCAATTTCTGCATCAGAGGACCCCTTTAACATCATTAGAGAGAAGAAAAAAATCTTTTTGCACTTTTTTCAATATTTTTTACAGTTTTACAGGGTTAGCAAAGAGGCAGATGTGAAGCATCTATAGTGAGTGCTTACTGTTGCTGGGGACAGTTTACTTTGTTACTTTGTTCTCCCCAGCGCGGGCTCCAGGCTGATTGTGCTCATTGCCGGCAGGTGCTCATCATTGTGGCCTGTTCATGGGAGCTGTAGTTTTCTCTTGTAGTCTGACGTTAGGGCGCTTTTGGCACCATCTCATGGCTACGGACGTATCATTAGGTCTGAGATGATGTCTGCAAATTCACAAAGAAATTCAGAATACCACCCTGTGTGTCTGTAAAAAGTCATCACTGTAAGAAAAAAACAATGTTGAAAAACAATGTATTCCTGGAATGACAAAAATGCATTTTCTACACACATTCATTTTATGCAATTTTATGCATTCCACTTCACCCAGTGTCACCTAGAAACTATTAAATAGAAGGTTCATATTCCATATCATCCACAGTCTTCAGGCACTGCACAAAGGATGAATTGAATTGAAGGAGCATTTTAAAAAAGCCATGATGGAAACTGGTCCTGACATTTTACAAGCAGTATTGAGAGAGATCAGGATGACACCTAGATTTTCCAATGTCCATCATGGTAGCATGTCTCAAACACTATGGTAGCATGGTAGCATGTATCAAAAACTACTATCTATGGGCTCAATAATCACACACATCCAGCAACAGTTTCTGCCCTTGGCCTTGGATTTCCCCTGAGTCTGTGAATCTTTCATGATATTATGAACTTTAGATGTTGAAAGACCTTTAGATTTCATGAATGTTATTCCTATGTAGATATTAGCAGAACTGCAGTGCTACAACCTTTTCTAGGATCTGGCAATTAAATGGGAGATTTGATATAACTGCTTGTTTAAAGTATTTAAATACATGCATGGCCTATGCTAAGAGAAGATATCAAGGTCAGGTTTTTCAATCAGGAGTTCAATAAGGGGTTCAATCAGCTTTTATTTAGGTACATAGCCTGTGCTTAGAGACCTTTATTCTTTGCAATCTTGTGCTGGGAGATATTGTGTTTTTGTAAGTTTGGAACAAAGAGTTGAACCATGACCCATTCTTGCTTGCAAACACTAAGCCTTCAGTGGATGCTCCTTTTATATTAAATCTTGATGACGAGTTAAACTGCTAATTTTGGAACCTTCCAGTGATACTTATCAGTGATATTTATCTCCTGATTTCAGTCTTTATTGCATTTTTAAATTGTGTCTCAACTTTTCTGGAAATGGTCTGTACATATTTGTATCAGTAATTATACAGGTTCTTGGAATGAAGATGGAAAAACACATAATCAGAAAAGTGCAAATACTGAATACTACAGAAATAACACAGAAAACTGATTTGCTGATTTGCACACATTATAGTATCTCTTCACAAGTGTGCCGGTTCTGTAATAAGTAACCAAAAGAGTAACCAAAGAGTTATTAGCTGATCTACAACTGAGATTCATTACAGGTGCTGCATTTACTTATTTCTTATTGCTATTAAAAGTATATAGCAGCCTGGTACAGTAAAACAATAGAGTTCAGACAGACTGAAAGACACAGTAAGGAACAAAAATATACTCTAAATGCTAAAGTCCTTTACCCACTAATAAGTTTAGAATGACATTGCAAAAATGAAAGCTGCAATATTCAGTCAGGAGTGCGTGGAGCAGATAAAGCAACTGCACGAAAATGTGGCATTTGTGATTGCCTGACATGCAGTTAGTGGTTAGGCAATATCAAGAATGTGTGTAGAAAAATCAAGCAAAGGCATAGATAATTTATCCAAAATGATCATACACATTCAAGGTGAGACATTTCAGAGCAAAAGTAAGCATAATGTAAATCAGACACAAACATAACCTGACCTAGTAGACTTCCATTATGCAAACATCCTGAAAATATACCCAGAATATAAAACAGGATTAAAAATAATCATAAGCATAACTGTATTTTTTAACAGAAAAATAAAACAGCTGCACAACACCCTGCCACTGTTATGACAGCACACACAGTTTAGCGCCATCTTTAGCATAGACAGGGAAGACTTAATATTTTAGTGCATTATTATGGAAAGCATTTTATGAGGTAAAATCAAAAGAAAAAAGACAAATTCTCTCAACCTTTCACACAACTACATTGGAAACACATTTCTTGCATTTATACATTTACCAAATGAACAAAACAGGTTTTGCTCCACAAAATATAATACGAAATTGAAGCAATCACATTGTGGTGTCAAAATTTAGAGAAGGGAGGGTTTTTGTTGTAAACCATATTGTTCTCTGATTAAATGATTTTTTTAAAGAAAGAATCTGGGGACTGTACAAGTCTATGTGGCATTGCTTGTGGTATTGAGGAGAGTTTGCTAAAGATAATGGCTGTACTTCATTCTTTTTCCCCTACACATTTCCCTCTCTGGAGTCACACTGTTGACACTCGCTCATCTGTAAGAAAAGTGGGGAAAAAATATCTAAGCCCAAAATGTACAATAAAAGAATCAAGCTAAAAACTCTATGAACTGTAATTGGTTAACTCACATTTAAAGATTTATTTAACAGACAACAGGACAAAGAGGTTTTACTCATTTGGGAATTCAATATACTAATTGGATGAAAATGCAAATGGATTTTTGCCCATTTTTTTGCTGTGTACAAGACTTGAGTTGCTTAACAATTTGTGGACACTGTTGTCTGATTTTCCTTTTCATGCTGTGCCCGAGTTAAAATGAACCAATATCCGGCAGCTAGAATACTGTTTGCTGAATATGAATCATAAGGCCTGAAGGCTTTGAGAACATACCCTCCAGACAGCCCACATGAGGTGCTGCAATGGCAGGCCTGGTGAAGGTGTGATTCACTGTGTCACTCAACAGTTTGGATCTTTGTAATGCCATGCTATAGTTGGGTGGGGTTAAGTAGGCTGGCTGCAGAGCTCTGCCATCTTGTAACTGCAAGTCCCCCAGTGACAGCCCTTGATAACCAGGTGGAGTAGGAGGTGGAGCACTGTACCTAGCATCTTTGCATGCTGATGTTACACAATACACTGAGGAAAGATGTGATAATGATCAGAGGTAAGAGGAAACATAAAACAAATGAAACATGGAGAATGAGAATAAATTAAATAATTTGAAAGCAACAGAACCACTTACATAAAATTACAAGACCTGCACAGTATGGATGAGTGATATGAGATGAGATTTTTAGCTGTTTGGTGCTTTACCTTTGTACCGCATGGCCTTTTGTGGCATTTTGGAGAGATTTTTTCAGTGAAATTTAGTATAAAAATTCAAGTACTCAGCAAAGTAGGAACAAATGGAGTAGCAGTTTTTCAACAAATAGTGGCTCATTCACAAATCTAAGCTATATGCATTTTGGTTGCTTTCCCATCACATAAACATAATCTCTGAATCTCACCTGGTGTACAGTATGCATATAGGGCACTAAGTAAGGTGTACAGTACATTATGTATATATCCTATATATTTGGACAAACAAATTTAATAGGGTCACTGTGGATTAATGCTAACAGATTTTAATTAAATGTGATTTTTATAGTGCTTTTAACAACAGTAATTTTCTCAAAGCAACTTTACAAAAATCCAGATATTAAATTAAAATTTTAATTATAACTAATGAGGAAGCCAGAGGTGATGGTGGCAAGGAAAAAATCTGAGGCAACAAAAGGAAGAATCCTTGAGAGGATGCAAAAAGGGGACCCATCCTCAACTAAGGGAGACCGTATAGTGTGATTCTAACTAATTCCACATTTACAATGTTTTTTTTTAGCAGAGCAGCAGAGGGATGAAGAGTTAAGGCCAGCTCTTACAGTGTGAACAGTAATCCAAACAACTGCAAATGAAAGCATTTACAAGGTATACAGCAGCGGAAAAAGAGAGGAATTGTCAAATTATCACTATATTATGAAGATGTTCATTGTAGTAATCTTGTCTCCTTACATAGAGGATTGCTTAGTATGTTGCTTAGGATTTCTTAGAAGCATGATGCTAGACGTTTCAGAATGTTTAGTTAATTATTTCAGAATGTTTAGATAATACATGCAAAGCATACTTTAATTACAAATTATATTCTGTTCCTAGTAATATATGTAGTTAGTATGAAATCAATGCTGCATCTGTGTGTATCATGTTTTTATACTTATCTCCTTGGTATTGTATTACTTAGATTGAAGGATTCATGAGTTTTAGAGTAGTAATATTATCACATTATTTTAAACTTCCTTTGTTTTGTGTTATGTTATATTAACCACAGGAAACATAAGTCAGAGAAGAAGGAGAAGAATGAATATGAAAGGAAAGGAGTGAAGAGCAGAGGCCGAGAGAGACAGAGTTCAGTTCCTGGAACACTAGAATAAGAACAGTCTCAAGAAAATTTTAAGAATGCCAAACAAAGCTCCCGTTGTTTAAACTGCAGTATTGTTTTTTGTTTGGTGTTTTGTGTTCATTCGCTGATCGAAAAAAAATATCTTAACTATGAATGGTTCACCCAAGCTGTTTATATTTTTGTTTATCAAGTTCCCCACATATAATTAATCTGAGTTCACCACACAGAAGACTGGCTTCAATTCTTTGCTTGCTAAGTCATTTCACTTAGAGTGAAATAATAAAAAGGACTAGCAAAGTTCTCTCATATCCTTGGAAAGACTGATTGAATCAGCACTAAATCACTCAAGCAGTTAGACCCAGGCAGAGATTAATTTCTTTCATCATGCAACTGTTCTGAAGGCCAGAGTACTGCACATGCAACTGCATTATACAGAAATCTTCATCTTCATCATATTCATCGTCATCATCATCAGTGAAACATTGTCAGCTCATGAAAAAGAGTAAGGCAATTTGTCTGTTTTATGCTCACAATTGGTGCCAGTTTGGTTATCCTTTCTGTCCTCTGGTCAATTAACTATCCTACCCTTCCTCAACCGATTAGCTCATATTATCCCTTTTAAACTGTTCCCCTTTGTTTGGTCTGGGTAATTAGCTTGTTCTTGTGTTTAGCCATCATTTAAACTTTGTGTTCTTTTTTCATTATTCATTTTGTCATTAGTAGTTAGTTAATAAACATTACATTTATTATAACTTGAGTCTGGGTTGTGTTTTAATCCAGTAAGGAATTACTGACAAGAGAAGATCTGCAGGATTCAAGTGCATTGAGTATTCTGGAATACACAAGAACACACACACACAACATAAGCTCGCATTCTTTCACTCAGATATTTTTTGTTGGTGGAGGCTGCCAACTTTATCTCCTAGGGTGCCCTCATGCCTGTGTTACCTTGTGGCTCTCCAGAGTTGCTTCATCTATCCTGATGGAATCACCAGCCTTACTCAGGTGAAAATCAATGTTGAAGATGGCCCCACATGGGTGATGATAACCGCTGTGGATGGTACCACACAGACACCCTAAAGATGGCTGTGGAAGTTCTTTCTTGGATAACCATTTCACTTGCTCTCCATTGCACCAAATTTCCATTGTTAAAGAGATTTTGATAAATTCAGTTTGATACTGTCACCGTAGGGAATTTTTCCTTGCCATCATTACCTCTGGCTCTGTTCTGTGGCAATGTCCATTGTTAAAAGTAATAAAACCGATAAAACAAATAAAACCGAATTTAATTTAATAGACTAACTCAATCTTAGGATCAAATTAGTTGTGTTGATTGTGAGGTGCCAACGCTACCATCTATGAAATGTGATTTCAGTCATCACATTATCAGGATGCCATTTGTGCTGACTGGATTTGACAAGAAGGTAACTAAATTCAGTATAGGTACTCTGTAACCATGACATCTGGTAAAAAATGTAATATTTGACATATACATGAAATCTGCTTATTTTCTCGATATAACAAGAATGCATATATTTCCCTTACCTATGAGACCTTTCTCTGTGGTGGAGGTGACTGTTTTATACACAGGGTCTGTGCTTTGCTGCTCATTGAATGTCTCTCTGCTTTCAGCAGTACCTTGGCATGAAGAAGCCCAGCTCTGTCTGGATTGACTAAGCTCTGAGCCATTTCTGAACTGTCTATTTATGGCCTGAAGATCATCCACCTCTGTAATAGTGTCAGCCTTCTGAGGATGCTGCTGGTTCATCATATATGACAGGTGTCGAACCTGAAAGTTCTGGAAATTATCATGTGAATTGCTGGAGCAAGATATCCAGCTTCCTCTGCCACTTTCAGCCACCTCTGAAATGGGCAAAGTTTGCCCCACAGTGCTAACTTTGCAAGTGGTGAAATTTGAGCCTTGGGTCACCAAGTTCCTCACTAAGGACAAACTAAGAAGACAATGACATATATGGTGAATCCAAGCAAAATAAATAAATAATAAATAATAAAATCAGCTTGAATAAATAATATATAATAAAATACATACATTTTTAAACAGGTAGGTTTAAATAAAAATGGATACTCACATAGAAATAACAAAATAAAAAATAACATTCTTTGATTATATACAAAAAGTGACTGAGCACAAAAATCCCACACAGAGACATATAATGTATTGTCCAAAGTTACTCTGTCATTTGTTTATACATCTGGCAAGGGGTCTGCTACATTTGCATAACTCTGCATAGGGAAACGCTACATAAACTACTATGACATACACCGATCAGGCATACCATTATGACCACCTCATTTTCTCTACATTCATTGTCCATTTTCTCAGTTCCTCTTACCGTATAGATGCACTTTATAGTTCTACAATCACAGACTGGAATCCATCTGTTTCTCTACATATTTTGTTAGTACCCTTTACTCTGTTCTTTAAAGGTCAGGACCCTGACAGGACCACCAAAGATCAGTTACAATTTGGGTGGTGGATCATTCTCAGTACTGATGTGGTGGTGGTGTGTTAGTGTGAGTTGTACTGATGTGAGTTGATCAGACCCAACAGTGCTGCTGGAGTTTCTAAACACCTCAGTGTCACTGCTGGACTGAAAATAGTCCACCAACCAAAAATGTCCAGCATCCTGTAGGTAGTGTACTGTGAGCATCCTGTGAAGTTTTAGAGGATGACTAACACAAACTGTGCAACAACAGATTAGCTACTGTCTCTGAATTTACATCTACAGGGTGGAGCAATACGGTGGATGTGTCTCAGAGTGCACAATACGTGAATTAAAAACACCAGCAGCACTGTTGTTTCTGGTCCAGTACAACACACCATCACCACATCAGTGTCGCTGCAGTGCTGAGAGTGATCCACCACTCAAGTAGTACCTGATCTGTGGTGGTCCTCACCCGGTTGGAAATTAGCAACCACCACTGGCCAAATGCGGGTACATTGATGAAATGTAATGTAATCAACCCACAAGCCACAGTGGTGGGTTAGCAATTTTGACAGGAGCAACAGAGAACATTCAGAGAATGTTCAATTAGTAATACAACTAACCTGTCAGTGGCAGGAATATGCCTGTGTGTTCTCAGTGACTTACTACAGTGATTTAAAATTCTGTTGGTGTACAGTGTTCAATGTTAAAATATATTCTCAATCTTAGGATTGGTTTTTAATGCAATTTAAGGTTTTGAATGTAACTGATGTATGTGATTGTTCAGTGATGTACAATAATTCATTTAGTTTGGGAGTATAAATGATTTTGGGCTGGTAGAAGGATGTTTTGAAAAAGAATAGTGCCTATTTATTGAAGGGGAAAAAAGGAACAAATGAACTAGTTTACCATTTTTTAACTTAGATCAAATGTTTTTTAAATGAACTATGAACGTGAAGTACTTCATTTTCAGAATGAACTGGCACAACACTTCTGTATACCTTCTAAGTTAAACAAACGTAATTATCATATGAATGTTTAGATATACACTCCTGATCAAAATCTTAAGACCAGCTAAAAAATTGGAAGAATTTGCATTTTGCACCACTGGATCTTA
>JAOVYV010000019.1:217373-231179 GCA_025674545.1 Hassar affinis
GCATTTCACACAAAACTAATGTACAAAATGTAAAAACTAAATGGATTATTCTAATTATTCTGATGAATAATGTCTGAAGCAAAATCTATAGGATCTGGAAAATTAAAGATTAACTTAAAATTATGAAGTACTGGAGAACATAATAGAATACGATAATGTACATTTGTATACTTGTAAAGTATAAACTTCAATACCATGAGTATACAAATGTACAGCATACTGTATGGGTATCCAGGACCTGTGGGTGGCACACACAAGCAGCTCAACCATTACCACCACCATGCCAAGTGCTGTTCATGAATTGTGGGACCATAGCAGCATGGAGATTAATTCAGAGCAGAAATTAAAATTATGACTTTTATTATTATAACTAATTAGAATTATAACTTTTCTGCTTCAACTATTCTTCTGCTTACCCCACTGCATCAACTCACAGCAAGTCCCTAACAAATTACCTCAGACGTTAAGCCCTACCCTGTGATCTCTCCTCTACAAAAGAGAGATTGTGTACCTCATGCCGTAGCATTAAGTTACTGGGGAAATGGTCAAAGGTGCGATGAGAATGCTGGCAAGGATGACAAGCAGCTCTTTAATTAGGCCAAGAGACAGGTGTTTCCTGTCACTCCAAATTGCCCCAAGGTCTGCTGGGGATTGGAGTTCTTTTGGTGGGAGGACTACGCTGCAGCCCCCTGGCATCGGACCATGGTACAGCATGCCTCCTTACAATAACAGCTTCAACTCCTCTGGGAAGGCTTTCCAAATGGTTTAGGAGTGTGTTTATGGGAATTTTTGACCTTCTTCCAGAAGTGCATTTGTGAGGTCAGACACTGATGTTGGAGGAGAAGGCCTGGCTCGCAGCCTCTGCTCTAATTCATCCCAAAAGTGTTCTATTGGGTTGAGGTCAGGACTCTGTGCAGGCCAGTCAAGTTCTTCCACACCAAACTCACTCATCCATGTCTTCATGGACCTTGCTTTGTGCAAGGGTTGGGAGTTGGTAGCATGAAATTGTCCAAAATCTCTTGGTATGCTGAAGCATTAAGGGGCTGAGCCCAACTCCGGAAAACAGCCCCACAACATAATCCCCCCTCACCAAACTTTACACTTGGAACAAAGCAGTCAGACAAGTACTGTTCTCCTGGCAACTGCCAATCCCAGACACATCCATCAGATTACCAGATGGAGAAGTGTGCTTTGTCACTCCAGAGAACACATCTTCACTGCTCTATAGTCCAGTGGCAGTATGCTTTACACCATTTCATCTGATGCGGCTATAGAAACCCATTCCATGAAGCTCTCAAGATATTGTTCTTTAGCTAATCTGAAGGCCACATGAAGTTTGGAGGTCTGTAGTGATTGACTCTGCAGAAAGTTGGCGACCTCTGCGTAAAATGTGCCTCAACATCCATTGACCTCACTTTTTACGTGGTCTACCACTTTGTGGCTGAGTTGCTGTCATTCCTAATCACTTTGACTTTGTTATAATACAACTGACAGTTTACTCTGGAATATTATTAGCGAGGAAATTTCACAACTGGACTTGTTGCACAGGTAGCATCCTATCACAGTATCACAATGGAATTCACTGAGCTTCTGAGAGTGACCCATTCTTTCACAAATGTTTGTAGAAGCAGTCTTCATGCCTAGGTGCTTGATTTTATACTAAATGTGTTTTTTTAAACTTCTGTGTTTTTGTTCTTGTTTGTGTTAATTTTTTGCCTTTTGTACTTCAAGTTACTGTTCCCTGTTTATAAGTCAAATGTTTGTTCACTACTCTATAATTGCCATATATGATTGCCATGTCAAATGACCTTAAGAAAACAGTGGGAACAATACAAAAAAATCTATATTTTTCTTACAAATTTTGCAGCGGACTTCGGTGAGATATGAAATATCATGTGGTGTGTAGTGTCTGCAGTCTGGCCTGCTTTTGGACTCTCTGCCTACAGAAAATGGGATACTGTCCCATTAATGCTCTGAATACCATTAGGTCTGTCAATGAATGCACATGTTTCTTGTTATTTATTTTTGTAACACTTGTGTTTGCTTTGCACTGTCTTCAGATATTATTGTTGTGTTTATTTAGTGTTCATTTACTATGTTCATTTCACAGTGCCCATACCACTGGGCTTTTCCTTTGTTGGTGCTTATTCCTTAGTTTTATTATGTATCTTTATTCTGGTGCAGTGGATAGCGCTGTCGCCTCACAGCAAGAAGGACCCGGGTTCGATCCCCGGGTGGGACGACCTGCGAAACTGACTGACTGACTATTCTACATGCATAATAGCGACTCAGGTAAGGAAGCTTATTTTGATATTTACTGTGATCTGTTGGAACTAACTACAGATAAAAACTTCCTGGTTCACACCACACCTCTGTCTGTCTGTCTCTTTGTTTATGATCTTCATTTTTCTGGGGGCACCATGTTTTCCAGCAATTTCAATTGATATTTGAGGAATATTACAATATAAAAATAAAAATAAAAATGATATTAATCTGTTTTATATATGCAAAGTTGCAAAGAAAAAACAGGCAGTGGGGTATTGTTAACCCTAAAGCAAGAGCTGATTGTCTTGCTAGAACAAAAGAAAGTATCTGTTAACAGCATGCTGCATTACATTAAGTCTTTAAATCATTAAATATAAATGATTAGGAGATTTTTAAAGCATGTATTGCCAATATTCTACATTTTCTAATGCACTTATAATGCCATAAGCATTCATCATTTCAATGTAGACAGACAGGTCTAAACTGCTATGGACTGAATAGTGGTGATATGTAAATGTGAACTTTAAATAGCTTGCTGACTAGTTTCCATACATGGACAGAATGGATTAGGGATGTAAAAACCTCTGACAATTTTACAATGTACAGCTGCAGTTGGAAGTTTACATTCATTGTGCACATACAGTAAATATCATGGCAATATTGGGCTTTCAGTGATTTCTTTGAATGGTTCTTTTACTGGGGCACACTGAGTATACAACGTACTTTAATAGTAAAAAGAACAAGAATTTTACTTCAAAAACAAAACAATAATAGTTCACAGCAAATATGAATGCAATAATAAAATTAACTTTTACTCACCTTATAATGGCAAACATGGAATTGAAGTTCTTACATTCATGGCACTGCAATGCAATCTTGATGAAGTGCTTGACTATCTTCATGCGCTTTAGTACATTTGTCTCTTTCAAAATCTCAGTGGCCACCCAGAAGGTCTCCTGGTTGATAAGCTCCTCGAACTGTTTTAGATGGCCACTGCTGGAGTTCAGCTTGAAGAGACTGTTCACATACTCAGTTGGCTCGATGTTCCGGAAGATGTCAAAGTCACGCATTGACAACTGGGCAGACACTTCCAAAGTGCTAAGCTGGAGAAGAGTGAACTGACTCTCTCTCAGCAGCTCTTGAGCATCTTCATCTGAGCAGAGGGTCTCTGTTTCCATGTTGTTCTTTAGGTAGTACCTGACAAAAGAAAGGACATACAAACTGTAGGCCCTAGTACTGTGGTGCAAATGGTAGCTTGGGCAAAGGGTAACTATGACTAACTGCTAAATAGATTAGAGGAAGGACTGGTTATGGAAAAAAACAATTTAAACCCTGCTTCAAAATGCAATATAACTATATAAATATTGGCAGTGCTATAATTAAGAATTATAATTGCACATTGGTGTAATTACAAGATAAAAAGATGGTGGTGCCCATGCTGGCTGCAGCTGCTCATGCTCACAGCAATGAGAAAAGGAATAACACAGAAAACCATGCCATTCCTTCTCGTGAGAGAAGGTCCTACGACCGACACAGTCTGCTGTCTTTGTACACAGCACGTAATATGGACTTTGTGGACTTGAACACAAAGGATTTACTAAAAAGTCTCAGACTGCTATGTACACAGAGTGAGGGCTGCTCAGCGCCGCCGGTTGATTACACGCTGGGCCGCTTGCAGAGGTGTAAAAGGCGGCGGTGTATGCGTAAGCAGAAGCGAGGAGCCCGCGCCGAAGCTAGCACATGCGCTAAAGCGAACTCCTGCAGAACACCGCTACCATTGATTCTGCTGGCGAATGTCCACTCTCTGGAAAACAAATTGGACTACATCAGGCTGAACATCACAACAAAACAGGAGGTGAGAGACTACTGTGTTTTTGTGTTCAGCGAGACCTGGCTAAACGACACAGTTATGGGCAATGCAATTAGCTTAGCAGGGCTAACAACACACTGGGCTGATAGAAACAGCACTCTCAGTTGCAAAACGCAGGGAGGAGGTTCATGCATTTACATCAACAATAGATGGAGTACAGACTCAAAAAGGATCCTTTCTCACTACACACCGGACATTGAGTTCTTGTCAGTAAAATGCCGGCCCTTCTATTTTTCACAGGAATTCTCAGTTATATTTATCATTGCTGTTTATATTCCTCCTGATGCTGACACCAACATGGCCCTGGATATCCTCACTACAGAGGATAGTCTGCAAAATACACATCCTGGGGGAGTAGTCATTGTTGCTGGGGACTTTAACCAGGCAAACTTGGAGAAGGTTCTCCCAAACTTCTATCAGTATGTGGACTTTGCAACCAGGGGAAACAGCATACTGGATCATGTATACATCAATATTAAAGCAGCCCCGACCACACTTCAGATCATCTGATCACATCTCTGTGATGCTGACTCCAGCATACAGACCTTTGCTTTCCAGCACCAGGCCCACTTCAAAGCTGGTGAGAGTGTGGCCAGAGGGGGCAATGACAACACTGCAGGGATGTTTTGAATGCACTGACTGGTCCGTGTTCAAGGAAGCTGCCACCAAGGATCAAGAAATTAACATCGAAGAATATGCCGAGACTGTATCAGGCTACATACAAAAATGCATAAAGGACGTCCAGACCACCAAACGCATCACATCCAGGGCAAATGAGAAACTGTGGATGACTTGGCAAAAAGGAACCATGGACACAAAAGAAGCATTTTCAGGACCAAAGAGACACCAGGAGACTGTGGCAGGGGATAAATACTGTCACAGACTACAAGATCACTCCTATGCCCTTTGATAACAACTCTGAATTCTTAAATGAGCTAAACAATCACTTTGCACAGTTTGAGGCTCTTAATAACATATCTGCAGTGAAGAATTCCCCTCACCCTGATGAGCAGGTGCTGCATCTTGACCCAGCAGACGTCCAAAAATTCTTTGATGAGGATTAATCCAGGGAAAGCTGCAGGCCCTGACCAGATACCAGGCTGTGTACTCAAAGGGTGTGCAGAACAACTGGCGCATGTCCTGACAGACATATTTAACATCTCCTTGCATCAAGCTATGGTTCCAGCCTGATACAAAGCCTCAGCCATCATCCCTGTTCCAAAGAAACCTACAGTGAACACTTTTGATGACTATCACCCTGTTGCACTTACTTCAATAATAATTAAGTGTTTCGAGAGGCTAGTCAAAAGCCACATCACTTCCATCCTATCCTCTTCACTTGACTCACTTCAATTTGCGTACCGCCCAAACCGCTCCACGGAAGATGCTATATCAACTGCTCTCCATCTGACCCTGGAACATCTTGAGCACAAGAACACACTGGTCCAGATGCTGTTCTTTGACTTTAGCTCAGCGTTTAATACAATAATTCCACAAGACCTTATCAACAAACTGGGCCCACTAGGACTGAATACCCCCCTGAAAAACTGGATACTGGACTTCTTGACAGACAGGCCTCAGTTTGTACAGGGAGGAGACAACAAGTCAGACATCATCACATTAAGCACACGCTCTCCACAGGGATGTGTTCTCAGCCCTCTACTTTACACCCTTTACTGCACATCTCCTCCATTGTAAAAAAAAAAAAGCTCACCAGCGCCTACACTTCCTATGGAGGCTAAAAAGAGCTCATCTCAGTCTGTCTGTACTCACCACCTTCTACAGAGGCACCATTGAGAGTGTGCTATCCAGCGACATCTCTCTGTGGTATGAGAGCAGCAGCACCTCTGACAGAAAGGCACTAAGAACAGTGGTAATATTACACATATTATTTATATATATATATATTATGCTTATATTATATGGTATACAACCACTTTAAAATATTGTTGACAACGAGCAATACAGCGGACTTGTGCACATCTATCACAGCAAGGAGAAATAAAGAAATACTACAGTGAAACAACTTGGTGCAATAGAAATGTAAATAGTGCAATACAGTGCAATCCTTAGCTAAATAGTTTAACTACAGTGCAATACCTTTACAGAATTTATTTAATGGTTTTTATTTGTTGTTGTTTTTTACTGTGACCTGACACAACATAATTTTGTTCGTCACTGCATCTTGATGTAGTGGTTGAATGACAATAAAAGTGAATCTGAATCTGAAGTGGCCCATTAGCACTTCTCTCCAAGAAAAACATCAAGGACAGACTAACATTTTGCAGGAAGTTGTGGTATCTCTTGTGCATTGATGATGCAAAGAAGTTGAGGTAAAGAATCTCTGCTGACACTGTCTTCTTCTTTATAAAGGAATTTATTAATGCAAAAATAAAATAATAACAGAATCAGACAAGTATTGTTTACAAGCCCTGGGAGCACTTGGAGAGTGCCATAAAGCCAGATTCGACGACTCTGAAGAATTAAGGCTAGACTTGGGTTCTTATAGACCAAGGGAAACATCCTTGCGCGTCGTTCAGTCTGGGCATATAGATTACCTAAATAATTTGGAATGCCCTCGATGTATAAATTCCTTTGTACATTTGATTAATGAAGAGGCCCCAAACTCAGGAAACACCAGACGAGAGGGCCTCAGGCACTCCGGACGTCATGACCATACAAGGTTATAATTAGCTACCAGAGAGGCCTCAAGGACCCTCAGATACTAGCTCAGAAGCTCAGATACTACAAAGTACAGGGATTGGACTGCAGAGGATTGGGGTAAAGTTGTTTTCTCTTTATGAAGCCCAATTCAGACAGTTTGGGACATCTGGAAAAATTATTGTCTGGAGAATAAAAGGTTAGCGCTACCAACAGTCATGTGTCATGGCAACAGTAAAGCATCCTGAGACCATTCATGTGCAGGGTTGCTTCTCATCCAAGGGCTCACTTTTTGCCTAGGAAAACTGCCATGAATAAAGAATTGTATCAAAACATCCTCCAAGAGCAACTTCTCCCAATGACCCAGGAGCAATTTGGTGATGAACAATGCTTTGTTCAGAATGATGGAGCACCATGTCACAAGGCAAAAGTGACAACTAAGTGGATCAGTGAGCAAAACATTGAAATTTTGGGTCCATGAACAGGAAACTCTCCAGATCTCAGTCCCATTGAGAACCTGTGGTCAATCCTCAAAAAGCAGGTGGACAACCAACAACACAGAAATTGTGATAAAGTCCAAGCACTGATTATGCAAGAATGGGTTGAATTTCACAAGGATCAATTCTATAAATATTGAGTCTTTGCATAAACTTGATGCATTTCATAATACAAGTTTAAAAACGTATGCTTGCTTATAACTGTACTTCAGTATACCATAGAAACATGTGACTAAAGATCTAAATACATTGCAGCAGCAAATTTGTGAAAACCAAAATTTGTGTTGGTCTCAAAACCTTTGGCCAATTCCCAGGTGAGACTGAGTAAGTGAAAAAGTGGTCTCAAGACCAAGACCAGACTTGAGTACTACAACGCTAAGTATAAGGGGTAGCCGGGGGAAAGGGTAGCCAGGATTAACCACTAAATTAGTCAGAAAAAGTATTCCAAGGATGGAAATCAAACCTGCATCAAATAATATTACATACGACTTTGAACAGAATGACTTTGACTCTGCTCCAGTTTCAATGCAAAGCAAACAAGAATATGCAAAGTTCTCTCATCTCTTCAGACCCACAAGGATTGAACTAGCATCAATTACTGAATGAAAAGGGCAAAGCATCCGCTTAATTATCAGGGACTCAACTCTCTGATCGTGCCACCATGCCAAAGACATTAGCATTTCGCATACAACATAGTGATATGAATACCATGGCATGACATGGGAATCTTTTAATCCTCATAGTTTATACCAACCAAATTTCTTAGGAATCCAATGAACTCTGTAGCTGGAGAAATTGCAAAAAACTTTAAAATAGCTGACTTCCTGTTGGGTGGAGCTAATACAAGCAAATGTGAGATAAGTCCTATATGGTGAGGACATTGCGCCCAGTAGGGGGCACTATGGAGCTGATGAAGCATGCCTATGCTAAATTGCGATATTAGATCAAAATGGTCTTGAGGGAAAGCCCCTCAAATAACTATATGAAAATTTTAAAGTGACGCATTCCATCCAACAAGGCCAACTTCCTGTTGGGTGGGGTCAAATAAAAATAAATGAACTTGATATGAAGAAAGCAATGACCTTACCAAATATTGTACACATCTGCACAACTTTATCATGACCATTGCCTGCATTTGGGGGTGCTATAGAGCTATGCGATCACACCAAGGCCCACACATTACATAACTGTATGATTTTTTTGCAAGTGTGCAGTATGTGCCAAAGTTTTTCTTTTTTTAATTCTTTTTGGAAAAATGCGCAAAATCCCATATCATTGACCTTCTAGTGGCAGAGTCACACAAACCAATTATAAAAAAATTCTGAAATGATGATGAGCAAAAATGTCAAAATGACTTACTTCCTGTTGAGGGGAGCTAATGCATGGGCTTTAATTCCTTTACACCATCAGTTTATGCTTAGAATGCTTAGAGTCAACATTTCACTATACTTTCGATATTGTAGCTCCTCTTAAAAGAAAAATAATTAGAGAGAAAAAAATAGCACCTTGGTATGACCATCACACACATTCCTTAAAACAGACTGAAGCATCATTATGTAGTAGTGATGACTTCATGAATTTCTTTAATGATAAACTTGAAAATATTAGACAGAAAATTCATATAACTTTAAATCCAGACAATCTGTTAAAAACCATGTAGACAGTATAACCATATCAGATCAGCGATTTGAAAGTTTTATTCTCCTTCAAGAGACTGAACTAATTTCACTAATCACCTCTTCAAAATCCTCAACATGTGTACTAGATCCTTTGCTACAAGTTTCTTCAAACAGAAACAATTAAACCTCTTCTAAAAGTAATTAATTCTTCACTTAGCATTGGCTATGTACCTGACCTTAGTGCAGCTTTTTACACCATTACACCAGCTGGATTACTGTAATGTCTTGCTGTATGGATGTTCCAATAAGTGTATAAACAAGCTCCTGTTAATTCAGAATGTAGCAGCCAGAGTTCTTACTAGAACCAAAAGATATGATCACATCACCCCCATCTTATGCACACTGCGTTGGCTTCTAGTCAAATTTCGCACTGATTATAAAATACTACTATTAACCTATAAGGCACTAAATGGTCTTGTATAGCAGTACCTGAGCAAACTTGTAGTCAGTTATGTTCCTCTGTGTCTACTTCAATCAAAAGGTGCTGGCTCTTTCTTGGAACCTCAGATATTGAAGACTACAGCAGGGGGCAGAGCCTTTTCTTATAAAGCCCCACAATTATGGAACAACCTTCCAATTAGTGTTCAGGACTCAGACACAGTCTCAGTGTTTAGTCTAGGCTTAAAACTTAAAACAAGCCTTTTGTCACTAAATTATTATTATTATTATTAAAAAATAATAATAAAGAATTGGGTGCATAATAAACAAATTTTGGGTGCATGTCTATCCATTTGTGTGCCATGTGAAATCGACACTGTAATCAGAACAAGAAAAATAAAAACATCTATTATAATAGTAATGGTGAGTGGTAATGACAATAATAAGTAGATTTTTTTATCCTGAAGGAAATACACAGTGCATAGTGCTTATGGTTATGATTATGATTATTATGATTGTGATTATTATTCACACACACTGTTCTGCAGAAGACAGTGTATGTGTGCTTCATGAGTTATAATTCATGTATGTGCAAGAATTATTACACACACATCATGATTTAGTAGTATAACTAGACCTAATAATAATGATAAATAATAAAGCTGTTTTAGGCAAACTACAAGCAATAAAAGTAATAACAGGACAAAGCAAATATCTACTATATATGTGGTAGGAAATATAAGGCTCATTTCCAAATGCACAAAACAGCTCCTGCCTCAGTGTATGTCAGCCACATATTTGCATTACATTAATTGCCTAACAGCCCTCTAAAAGGTAGCAAAAAGAGGGGTCATGTCCATAGCGCTGAAAAAATTCAGCTCTTCTAGTGTCAATGAGAAAAAGGTCAAAGAGTCTGTGTTGGAGTGAGGTGTGAGGTGTATATGTTTTTGCTGTTTAAAAAGAAAAAAGACTTGGAAAAAACATGTATCAGCTTAAATTTAGATCTCACCTGCAATTGAGTTGGATGCAATTTGCCAAATTGGACAGTTGGTCTGGTAGACGACGCTGTTTTATGACACCTTCTGCACTGACTGACACCTCACACAGAGAATAGGTCTCAGGAGCAGCAATGAGGCCAAACTCCTTAACCACATGCAAGACCACATCCTTGGCCATTGTGTTTTTGCTGATGATGATATAGCAGCTCTGTTGGCCTGTTCTGAAAACACGTATCACTTGAGCTGGAACATCTGTTCCTGTAAAAGAAAACCATCCCTATTTGGTCATATACCATCACTGCTTAAAGATGGCTTATTAAAGTTAAGTAAATAGTAATTCAGGAAAAGTTTGCAAAGAGTTCAAGATCTGATGGAGCATCTGTGGGATGTAGAGGAAAAACAAGTCTGATTCATGCCTAGTTCATGAGCTCAGGCCTAGACAGGTTAGAGCTGTTTTGTTGGCACAGGGGGACTTATACAAGGCAGGTGGTTTTAATATTATGGCATTTCCAGAAAAGTTGGACATTGAAATCTGTAATTTGTATATTTACTCAATACTTTATTTAACAGACAAAAGGACAAAGAAAAGATTTTCAGTGTTTCCAATGGCACATACAGTGTATCACAAAAGTGAGTACACCCCTAAAATTTCTGCAGATATTTAAGTATAGCTTTTCATGGGACAACACAGACAAAATGACACTTTGACACAATGAAGAGTAGTCTGTGTGCAGCTTATATAACAGTGTAAATATATTCTTCCCTCAAAATAACTCAATATACAGCCATCAATGTCTAAACCACTGACAACAAAAGTGAGTACACCTCTAAGAGACTACATCCCTAAATGTCCAAATTGAGCACTGCTTGTCATTTTCCCGCCAAAATGTCATGTGACTCATTAGTGTTACTATGTCTCAGGTGTGCATATGGAGCAGGTGTGTTCAGATTTGTAGTACAGCTCTCACACTCTCTCATACTGCTCACTGAAAGTTTCAGTGGCACCTCATGGCAAAGAACTCTCTGAGGATCTTAAAAGACAAATTGTTGCACTACGTGAAGATGGCCAAGGCTACAAGAAGATTGCCAACACCCTGAAACTGAGCTGCAGCACAGTGGCCAAGATCATCCAGCATTATAAAAGAGCATGGTCCCCAAAGAAGCTGAGTGCACATGCTCAGCGTCACATCCAACTGCTGTCTTTGAAAGATAGGCACAAGGAATGCCATGGTCTGGGGCTGCATAAGTGCAGCAGGTGTTGGGGAGTTACATTACATTGAGGGACACATGAACTCCAATATGTACTGTGAAATATTGAAACAGAGCATGATCCCCTCCCTCTGGAAACTGCCTCGCAGGGCATTGTTCCAGCATGATAATGACCCCAAACACATCTTTAAGATGACCACAGCTTTATTGAAAAGGCTGAAGCTAAAGGTGATGGACTGGCCAAGCATGTCTCCAGACCTAAACCCAATAGAACATCTTTGGGGCATCCTGAAGCGGAAGGTGGAGGAGTGCAAAGTCTCGAATATCCGCCAGCTCCATGATGTCTTCATGGAGGAGTGGAAAAGCATTCCCGTGGCAACCTGTGAAGCTCTGGTAAATTCCATGCTCAGAAGAGTCAAGGTAGTTCTGGAAAATAATGGTGGCCACACAAAATATTGACACTTCAGGAACTTGCACTAAGGGGTGTACTCACTTTTGTTGCTGGTGGTTTAGACATTAATGGCTGTATATTGATTTATTTTGAGGGAAGAATAACTTTACACTGTTATATAAGCTGCACACAGACTACTCTTCATTGTGTCAAAGTGTCATTTTGTCAGTGTTGTCCCATGAAAAGATATACTTAAATATCTACAGACATTTGAGGGGTGTAATTACTTTTGTGATACACTATATACTATTTGTTAAATATAAACAAATTTAGAAATTGCAACACACTAAAAAAAAGATGGGAAGGGTGCATGTTTACAACTGGGTCACATTATGTTTTCTTTTAATTATACTTTTTAATCATTTGGGAATTGAATATACTAATTGTTGCCATTTTCCAAGTACAGGACTGCTGCTTGCCCATTCTTACTCTATACACGGACAGCTAGTCAACAGTCTATGGTCACTGTCATCTGATTCTCCTCAGTTTCAGTACTGTGTTAAGTGACAATGATTTTCCACAGTACTCCCAAGCCCATGTGGCTATGTCTATCACAGTAGCATGATGGTTTCTCAAACAATGCAACCTAATTGCTCAATGGTCATACAAAATATTCAGTAGCAGTTTCCACCCTTGGCCTTTATAGACCAAGATTTCCCCTGACTCCCTGAGATTATGAACTGTAGATGGTGAAAGACTTAAATTCTTTACAGACATGTGCTGATAAATATTGTATTTGACAATTCTCTAAGGAGGTTTTGTTTATTTTTGACAAATAGAATTAAGGAATGGAAGAACCACACACAGCCACAACAGCCTGGCACCTCCTCCTCATGCTGGTCACCAGCCTTGTCAAACACTGTGACATGCTGTGGGATGGCATCCCATTCTTCAACCAGCATTTGTCGCAAGTCAGCCAACATGGTTGTGTTGTTCACTCTGGCAGCACAGCACACCCAAGCTGATCCCACAAGTGTTCAATGTGATTGAGGTCAGGACTACTGGGAGGCCATTCCATCCTCTCCAGTCTCAAATTCTGGAGGTAGTCTCTGATAAACCCTGCTCTGTCGGGGTGAGCATTGTCATCATGGAAGATAGAGTTCAGTCCCAGACAATGGAGATATGGGATTGCCACTAGTTGCAGAATTGAACATATAAGCTGTTTGGCAATGGCAGGGAAGATTTAGCAATTTTTTTCTAGTTTAAACAGTTATAGCTGCAAAGGGTGGGCAGACATCATATTAAACCCTATGGATTAAGAATGGGATGTAACTCAAGTTCATATGCGTGTGACGGCAGAAGAGCAAATACTTTTTGCAATATAGTGTATATATACAGTAACAATTAAAAGTCTGGACACACCTTCTCATTCAATGTTTTTATTTTTTCTTGTTTTTCCTACATTGTAAATTAATACTGAAGTCATCCAGACTATGAAAGAACACAAAAGGAATCATGTAGTAAACTTAAAAGTGTTAAACAAACCAAAATATTTTAGATTCTTTAAAGTAGACACCTTTTGATTTGACTACACCTTTGCATACTCTTGGCATTCTCTCAATCAGCTTCATAAGGTAATGACCTGAATTGGTTTTCCAACAGTCTTGAAGGAGGTCCTAGAGGTGCTGAGCACTTGTTGGCTGCTTTGCCTTCATTCTGTGCTCCAACTCATCCCAAACCATCTCAATTGACTGACCTTTATTTCTTAATGCAATGATGGACTGTCATTTTTCCCACTTAGTGGTGGTCTTATTGTGGTCTAAAATGACAGGTATTTCAGTTTCATTGTCTAACCTCT
>JAOVYV010000019.1:259612-273380 GCA_025674545.1 Hassar affinis
CTAAAATATATGAAAGTTTAATTTTTATCATTACATTATGGAAAAGAATGAACTTTATCACAATATGCAAATTTTTTTAGAAGGACCAGTATTTCTCCACTCTAATAGAAAATAATCCTAAAATCTTACTTAATACTGTAGCAAAATAAACTACAAGACCTCCACAGAAGCATGCACACCATCATTATGTTGTATTGATGACTTCAAGAATTTCTTTAATGACAAAATAAAAAATATTAGAAAATTCATTAAAGCCAGACAATCTGATAACAAACCACGTAGACAGTATAACCATATCAGATCAGCGATTTGAAAGTTTTATTCACCTTCAAGAGACTAATTTCACTAATCTCCTCTTCAAAATGACTGTTGTAACATGTGCAGAATATGGCTTGGCATTGTCTTGCTGAAATCAGCAGGGACGTCCGTGAAAAAGACATTGGTAGCATATGTTGTTCCAAAACCTGTATGCACATTTCAGCATTAATGGCATGGACATGACAGTTTTTAATGCAGTGCCGTCTGAGGGATCGAAGGTCAATGGCAATCATTGTTGGTTTTTGGCCTTGCTGCTTACTTGCAGAGATTTCTCCAGATTGGGGTTTAATTTCCATTTCGGAAAGCTAGAGTCCAAGCTGAAACTTAAACTAAGCTTCTTTTTAAAGAATAAATCTTGTTTCTCTCTTAAAGTGAGGAATACTTGATTTTCACAACCTTTTTACCTTTATTGGATTATGGTCATTTGCTTTTTATGAATGCTACTGGCCAGTACCTGAAGAAATTGGATACTGTTCATCATTTTGCTTTACTTTTTATTACTGACTGTGGAAATTGTGTTCATCGCTGTTCTTTGTATGCTGCTGCTAAATGGCCATCTCTGTATATCTGCATACTTTCTCATTGGTTAGCTTTAATCTTTAAATGTCTACTTGGGCTGGTTCATTCTTATCTGCATGTCTACATGTGTAAGAGTCACAACCAGCATAGATTCCGTTCTCATAATGTTATACAAATGCTTGTCCCCAGATTCAGAATGGAATTAGGAAAAAAGGCTTTCAAATATGCTGCTCCTGATTCCTGGAATAATTTACAGAAGGAGCTGAAATTGTCAGAACTGGTTATGATAGGGGAGTTTAAGTCCATTTTGAGGGAACGTGAAATAGGTCTTGTGGTCAATGTGACTGCTTTTAAATTCACTTTGGAAATTATTTGTTTTTGCATTTGACTTGCCTATATGTGTTAGGTTGTTGAATAATTGTTTTGTGTTGTATTTGTTATTTTTGCTGCCCTCTTGGCCAGGTCTCTCTTGTAAAAGAGATTTTAATCTCAATGAGACTTTTTAACTGGTAAAATTAAAGATAAATAATAAAAAGAAAATCTAATCAGTCAATCATGTGGCAGTAAAAATGTATTTTGGAAACTGATCTCCTGGGCTTTTCACACCCAGGGTTCAAACAAACACAAAACACAGAGTGAGCAGATGGTCTGCACAATTAAAGACCTTGTTGATGAGAGAGCTCAGAGGAGAATTGCTATATTCGTAAACCTAAAACAGGACCTACACTGTGCCTGTTTATAGTGTCTGGGGAATGTCCTATAGCAAACGTCATTAAAATACCCAAAAAAGGATGCCTTTGAAAGTCCCAGTGGCAAGACTGTTGAAATGCAGGTCCTGAAATGCAAGACCTTTGTAATTCCTATGAAACACAACCAAGTTGAACACTTGTTCAAAACACAAGTATATGTTTAACCTTGACATTTATTGCACATATTCCCATAAAACTGAGAAAGTATAAAATGAAAAAAAGGCCATTACAAAAGATATGTACAAATACATGATGAAAACCTATGCAATATATACAATTTATGTGAACCAAGACATGCTGTGCTCAATAATTTAAATGTGATCATTTAGAAAGAATTAGATATAAATACACATACAAGATGACAAATGCATATCACTCACTATTGTTAAGCTCGTAATTTTTGTTTTTTTTTTCCATGTTAAGACTCATTCATGGCCTTTAAAAACAAAACAAAAAAAGCTGTTAAAATTAGTAAAAAAATGAATACATTTGTTCAATATCATTTTTATAAAAGTTCCTTATATAAGATTATTTATATCACCCTTTCATGGGTCTTTTTGGACTGTCCAAGCACAGCATGATCAACAGACATATATGCTATATGACAAAAACCACGTGAATCATGACCATCGCACCCATATGTGGGTCTTCCATAAACAGATGCCACAAAACTTCCAGAAGTTGAAAGCATTGTGTAGGATTTGAATGCTCTAGCATTACATTTCCCCCTCTCTTGAACTAAGGGGTTGAGCCAAAATATGCTGCATCACCACACTGCACCTGTACACAAAACAAGGTCTATGACAACATGGTTTGTATACATCCCAGGCTTCCTTGCCCGACATCTGTGCCTGACATAACTAATATGCTTGTTGATGAATGGGCAAGTCCTCACAGTCATGTTCCAAAATCTAGCAGAAAGACTTCCCAGAAAATTGAAGCTTATTATAACAGTAAAGGGGGACTAACTCTCAAATGGGATGTTCAAAAAGCACATATGGGTGCAATGTTCAGGTGTCCACAAACTTTTGGCCAAACAGTGTAGTTGGTATTCCATTTCTTCAAAAGTAAACATTGTACTGAGGCTACAAAGCTGAAGAAAGTTAATTGTACGGCATTCCAGGAAACACAAATGTTGTATACAAATTTCTTTGTAACATCACAGCATATTTTAAAAAGTATTTTCTACCTGAATGGAAGCAGAAAATGACAACCCTTAGCCAGTAAAAATGCTCTGTGCAAATCACCTGCAGTTATTTGAGGTAGTGCTGTACCAGTGAGTTTCTCCACCTCTTTTGCTAACACCAGACTGTGATTAATATGGTAAACAAATAGAATACAGTATTATCAGATTATACAGTATAATGGTTATTGAGCATTTTAATTAAAATTAAATAAAAAATAAATTGATTTCAATACACACATGCCAAAGTCTTAGATACCTATTGATGCTTTTAGCCTTAATGCTTGTCTCGTATTTCTTTTTGTCTTTTTTTGATATTCCAAGGGAAAGGCCAAAATAAATATAATCTACATACAAAAATACAGTCTAAATGACTGCTGTCTTTGAAATGATAATGAAATCCAATATTTATGGTCATTTAATGGAATTACTGGCTGAACTTTCTCAAACCTTTTCTAAGGTTTTTACGGGTGTTTCACATATGCAGCGTTCCGTCTGTTTGTATGAAACCCTTGTGTTTTTCTCCTCAATGTGGTTCTTTAGGCAGGTGAAAACTGCCATTGCAATTGGGTTTTCAGACCACAACACACAATCTGAGACTGTATGACCTGAACCATGAGATGCAAATTGAGCCAGGACAGATTTGCAGCATGACAGAAATGCAATATGTTACAGTATATTTGGACTGACAGACAAAAAGAAACAATAAAAAGATGTGATAAAAGATGCTGGTTGTGGTGCACAAAATATTTTAAACTAGTTACTAAGACAACTATCTAGTCATTTATATAGCACTGTCTTTAAATTCTCTGTGCTTGGGTGATTTGTTCACCTTTTTCTCTCTCATATTTCTGACCAGTGAATTAAAGTTTTACAAGTAAGTTTTTTTACCCTTCAGCCAGTTTTTTGCCTTTATTGTTTATGTGCAAACCAAACAGCAAACAAACTGAAAGTATCCAATTCACTCTGAGTTTCAGCAAACAGACTAAAAGGAGTCCAACAAAAATCTAAATTGTCCCTGCCATGGGGTGTGGGGATATGTCCCAACGGATATATCTCAATGTCCTCTACAGCAGGATCTGGGCCACATATGGTGAATGCGTGCTTGCAATTGCTGCCAACAAAGGCAGGTCATTGGACTCGATTCTGTAGGGGAAGAGAACAGAGCATCAAGCTCGTTAGTCTACAGCTTGATTTCAGTTTGAGTATAACATGATTTCAATTACAGTATTATAGTTTTCAATTACAAATTGCTGTATAATGACAACAAAGATCTCAATAGTTCTGACATCAAGCATTATCCTAAATCACTAAAGCTTTGCAACAAAATAAAAAAAGAAACTGATAAAGTTTCAAACAGACTAAATGTCTACCAGAAAGGACATAATTTAGGCAAATTTTAGCAACATTATTTAAGTGACAACATTCAAGTTGCAAAAGATTTATTACCCTAGAATGATGCCTAGCTCTTTAATGTGCACCCTGGTCTGTCCTTTCAGGTATTCAGCAAGCATTTTGCTCTTGAAATAGAGCTCCTGGAGTCGGTCCTCTAAATGCATTATGCACTGAAGGTAAAGAGACAGAGTAAATAATTCACAAGGAAATTAAGAACAAAAATCCCACTTTACACTGACAACCTCAAGGAATTAAGCATTTTGTTTAATTTAACTATAAACAAATATAATAACATGATCAACAGTAGTAGGATGAGTCAGATAAAGACAAGTATTTGAAATCATATCCATAGTGTAAAGCATCTCTTTAACTAAATAATGCTGATACAATGCTGGAATAGCTAGTGATGCTAATTAGCATGTCAACCAAAGTACAGGAGGACAACTAAAAGAAATGGCAAAGTTAGAGAGGTGCACTCACAAAGCTGGGAGACAGGTTGAGACGGTAGAGCTGGTATGTGGAGTGTAGCAGGTTGGATACAAGGTTTGATACCAGCACATCTTTTCCAAGCTTATTCTCTGTGCTAGGTCTCTGGCTACTGGCCACCTGCACTGTCCACCTGTCTGTATCTGCAATAATGCAGACAGCCTCAGCTACAGGCTCATCCAACACAGGATGCTTCAAAGAAGGTGGAAAAACAGACTTATGACCTTTGGTATCAAAATGATAAGCAAAAGACAACCTGCTTCTTTGATAACTTTCCTTTAAAATTAAAGGAAAAAGAACTTCCCTAAAGTACAATAAACCTTGTACTACTAATAAAACCTAAGTACAATCCTTAATCTTATTACCTCCACCAGGTTAAGATTTCTGTGCTGAGGTTATATTTACTGTGTGGTTTGTTTGTCTTTCAGCAGGACTACAGAAGAACTTCTTGCCATATAACTAGGTGGAAGGGTGTAGTGTGGGCCAAGGAAGAGCCCATGGAAAAACTTTGGAGTGGACCCGAGTTAGGGCATGGATGCACATAGTATTTTTGTGAGATCTGGAAAAAATTAACTGGGTTTGTTGTGCATGTGCAATCCTGTCTTAAACTAATTTGTCGCACATTTGCAAATGCTGCGAAAAAAACAAAACACTTGCATATTGGCCTTGGTAGAGGTCTGTACTCTCAGTGAGATTTCATTTCCATGTGCATTGCCATAAACTTTGAACTGATATAAGTGCTATGAACTAAAGCTTAGTATCAACATGAAGACTACATATGGTGATTACACACAAGTCATATGCTAATATGTTGACCATATCTAGTTTGTCATTATAATCACATTGTAATGACAAAATAAAGCATAGTTTATAAAGATTTTATTCATATTCACCTGCACTGCATGAGCCAAGTCAGACACAAGGCTTTGCCTCAGTTTGCTGTCATTGGGAATTCCATGTAGAACAAAATCAGGCACATAAGTAGAACAATAACTGCCAAACAGTGATCTCCCAAAGTTAGCAATGCTCGATTTAGAGTAGTTTTCTCCCAGTTTTGCCCTGCCAAAAACAAATTCCATACAGAAATCCAACACATACAGAATGATACCATTCATAACAACTGTAAGTTTGCACATTTTAAGTCAAAATTATAAGTACCATATTGCCCAGCTAACTTACATATTAGTTTTGTTTAAAAAAAAAAAAAATGCTTATTGTGGAAAAAAGCCAACACCCTTTCAGTTGAATATGTGCACCAAGACCCACAAAGATTTACATACCCAGGGAAAGGTACATCCATTTCTTCTTGCCAGTCAGTTTGGGTTTCCCTGAAGAATTGTGTATCTTGGCCTTGCCTGGGTATTTCCTGTCCTGTCTCTTCACTTTCACTATCTCCCAGTGCACTGTCTGAACTCTCATTTCGTGGAATCTCCCACTCATTCAGGGGGGATGTCTTTTTCTGCTCCTTCTCTTTCTCTAGTCCTGGTACATGGAGTAAAACTCTGATGCTTTTGTCCTGCACAACAGAACATCTACAGCAGCCTGTGTTGATGGGATGTGTGCTACATTTACACGGTGCCTGCTCCCTATGCTCACAAACCTGTTCATATGTCCTAACCATGGATTCCATCCAAGTCTCTTGCAGATTGTGTTTTTCAGCATCTGCAACCTCCTGTGAAGTTGCTTTGGAGACATCACCAATAGTCCTTGTTTCCATAGAGGTACCATTACTGAAATACTCATCAAACAGGTCCATGCACCCCTCCTGGGCCCCTGGGTTAATGCATGGAAGACTGCTATTAATGCATGACAACATTTTCGCATCCTTGCTCTCAATTTGGTCCATTATTAGAGGCTTAGATAGCACTGTGCTACACTGCTGTTTTACATGGCAACAGTGCTGGTTTGGGTATTCAGTGAAATGCATTTTGTATTTCTTGAGCTTGTCTTCAACCCTGTGCCTCCGGCTCTCTGTGTCCGACTCGGGTGACATTGACTCACCAATAAGGAAGGTTACTCTAGTCCCAGGCTCCTCTTCCTCCTCATGCAGGAGAAAAGAAGCCAGGGTTGTGCTTTTATCAGGTGGCTTCTTTTCCAGTGGAATCCCTGAAGACCGAATAATCTTTACTGGCAATGAGCTGGGCACCACATCAGAGTCACACATATCTGATTGCCCTTGTATCTCTAGGAGAGGGGTACTGGTAACCAATGAGGCAGTGCCCACCTTCAGCACTGTCTCTGTTAATGGGTTAAATAATGGGCTGCCAACCTCCTGGCAGATCTGACTGGCACTCTGATCATGAGCTGTGATGACGGGTATAATGTGCTCTGTTTGCTGCTCTTCCTTCAAGCCTGTTTCAGTGCCCTCTTGGCTAGGCTTGTGCACAGTGACCAGCACATAATCTGACTCCTCAACTTCTCCACGGCGCAGTGAGGTTGTAATAACTGATCCCGGCACAGCAAAAGCCTCTTCATCTTGATCATTACCAGTCTCAACAGCATATGTCTCCAATAGCTCTGAACATCGGATGAAATAGGTGAGCACATAGAGGAGCCGCTGAACCAATTCCTTTTGCCGACCAACAAGCACTGTGCGGGAGAGACGCACTGGCGAGCCAATTGCACCATACAGATCACCTGGAGAGAGGAAAAGGTCATTAGACATTATTACTAGCTTTAGTGAGATGTACCTATATTCATTTCACAGTATTGGCTGGCACCAATTGTTTTTATTAGAATAAGATGCTTATGAAAGTGCCCATAAATTTCAAAATAAATATTTGTATGTATGTGATTGTATGGATAACGTTACATGCTTGGAGAATAAATGTATTGGAAGGCTTGAAAGAAGCCAATACATGGATGTCATCACAAATTAAAAAAAATATTTCTATGTCTGACAAAATTGTTACATTTATTCAAAGTGCCTTCTATAAAACAAAGGGCATTAGACAGCTTGGCTTCTGTGCAGAATGTAGATTTGTAGAAATGTAGATTTGCCAGTGTAACAGTTTGGTGAAATATGCAACCAAAAATTAAGTGCTATTTATTTTACTTTATGAGACTCTGCTCCAATAGTTTTGCTCACCTAAAAAGGTTCACAAATATGCATTAATATTGACCATTACCAATGAATGTAATATATAATATAATTTATCGATCAGCCATAAAATTAAAACCACCTCCTTGTATCCTTGTACACTCTTTGACCATTTATCACTGATCATACAGGTGTACATTGTAGATGTACACTGTAGTCCAACTCTTTTTCTGCAGACTCTGTTAACCCCCTTTTATGCTGTTCTACATTGTTCAGGAACCCCACAGGACCACCACAGAGCAGGTATTATTTGTGTGTGGATTGTCAGCACTGCTGTGATCCTGATGTGGTGGTGACACTACAGTGCTGCTAAAATTTCTAAACACTGTGTCCACTCACTGTACACTCTATTAGATACATCTACCTAGTTGTTCCACCTTAAAGATGTAAAGTCAGAGACAGTAACTGATTTGTTGCCACAAAGTTTGTGTTAGTCATCCTGTAGTACCTCATCAGTGGTCACTGGATGCTATCCACAGGACACTGTCAGCTGGATATTTTTTCAGTGACACTGAGGGGTTTAAAAACCTCAGCAGCACTGCAGTGTCTGATCCAATTGTACCAGCACAACACACATTAAAAAAATAGGTCTTTTTAAAATTTTTCAACAGTAACATTTACAGTTTTTCCTTGTATTTCAAAATGACAGTAAATTATATTAAGAGTACAAAGAGTAAACTGTTCATAAATGTGCCATGTGATTTAACAAAAGAAATATGTATAAATGGAATACATTAAATATCTATTATCTTTTAACAGCTTTTATGAGACTTTTAACAAAACTATTCTTCACTGAAAAACATAGCAGCATTTTCTGTAATTTACATGATATGAGTGCAGTTCACCTACATAAAAGTAAATGCTTTTATTTCAACAGTTTATTAATGCATTTAAATAAAAAAAACTATTTGACAGAACACTTACCAAATTAACTGACAGTTAATTTAATTTGGGCTTTTGTAATATCTGTTTTTATTTTTTGTTAGGATTAATTAATGAGTTAATTATGAGAATTAATGAGAATTCATTACTGTTTTTATGGCATTTTTTTACAGTTCACTAACAAACCACCACCACATCAGGGTCATTGCAGTGCTGACAAGCATCCACCACCCAAATAGTACCTCCTTTGTGGTGGTCCTGTGGGTTCCTAAGCACAGAAGAACTGCATAAAATGGGGCTAAAAAAGTCTGCAGAAAAACAGGTAGACTACTGTCTCCATCTGTAAAACTACAAAGTTTACCTGCATAGTCAGTGGAGCTGATAAAATGGACAAAGAGTGTAGATACAAGGAGGTGGTTTAATGGTAAATGTGTAAATATTTATATTAATACATACTGAAATTAAAAAACATTTAAAAAGAAGATACGACTTGTTGGAGTTTTGCAAGTGGAATTTTTGCACATGCTTGCTGTATACAAGACTTGCCCAACAGTCCAGTCACTGTTGTCTGATTCTCCTCTTTATTGTGCACCATACATTTTCAGTAGGAGACAGATCTGGACTGCAGGCACATCAGTCAAGCACTCTATGCCTACACTGTAGATGTAGAATGAGGCCTGGCATTGTCGGTTTTTGCATTTTCCATTGGCAACAGTATGGATGGTCTTTTTAATCTTTGGCATGTAGACCCAAACAGCCGTTTTTATCAAAAACAAGCTGACACATGGACCTGTCTGAACACAGCATACTTCTAATGTCTTTCAGTCCATCTCAGATGCCTTTGTTGGCATTTCTTTGCAAAATTTATATATATGTCTTCCTCTTTGCATAATATAGTTTCAAGTTGCATTTCTTAATGCAGCTGTGGACTGTGCTAAGTGACATAGTACTCCCTAGCCCATGTGGTTATGTCCATCCTGATAGCATTATGGTTTCTCAAACAGTACCAGCTGAGGGCTCGATGGTCAAGCATATTCAGCAGAAGTTTCTACCCTTGCCTTGGCCTTTATGCACTAAGATTTCCTCTGATGCCCTGAAACTTTTCATGATATTACTTGTAGATGGTGAAAGACCTAAAATCTTGTGGTGAGAAACACTGTGTTTGAGCTGACTGACAATTATCTTATGAAGTTTGGGACACAACCCATCCTTGCTTGCAAAGACTAAACGTTTGGTGGAAGCTCCTTTTATACTTACCGGTATTCTTGATGACATCACCTGTTACCAGTTAAACTTGTTTATATTTAACAACAAGAATTAAGTTATTCATTGAAAACAATGAGTTATTGGGAATTGGGGTTTGTAAGTTTCAACTGAGTACAAACATTTTGTAGTGTCGTACCTTCCACTATATTCCACATTTCTAAATTCAATAGAGGAATTCTTTTCAGTATGGTGGTGGAAAGTGTACAAACGCAGACCCCACATGCATGTAGCAAAACTCCAGGCAATGGATGAGGCATGTGAACATCCATGCAAGTGAATGCCAGGGATGGACACCCCATGCCAGATGTATTATCCCCCCACTGCTTGGCTAGGGAGAATATAAAAGCTGATGTGGATGAGTCTGGCCTGAACACTGTCAGAGGTAGAATGCAAGGTGATCTGTTTCATTGCATTTTACAATTTTTTTCAGCTAAACATGTTCTGCAGTAAACAAAAATATTTCTTTTGTTACCTTTTTTATCTGTGCACTGACTTTCTTCAGTGTTTCTCATTGTACTTACATAGGTAGAAAATTTTTTAGTTTTTCTACGTACTATGTAAAATTAAAAAAATCTTTTTACATATATATGTAATACTGTAAATGCTATTTTGGGACAAATAACCCTACACTTCAACAAAGTGGGAAAAAGCAAACTTATTTCCTCACATTTGTATGCATCTGAATACGTTACATGGCCTCAGGAAGCCAAAACATACATGAACACTTTTGATGGCAGTGTTTAGAATTTATCACATCAGTGTATATTTGATGATCTGTAAGAGATAAGCATATAATAGCTAGGTGTATTGCTTTGGTGGAAGGTATGAGATTTGAGAAGAGAGAGCACTTACAGTCCCTGACAGAAGTTCTGTCGCTTATCCATGTTGTGGAAACTAAAGATTATAACCTGAATTTAAATTCATCCATTGGTTTTTAGAAATGACTCATATGAAAGCTGAAACCCTCCCAAATGAGGTTTAATTCATGGAAATTGTTTAATTCATGGAAATTCTGCAGCTTCACTGCAGAAATTTTGATCCTTTAATGAACACAGAAAGGTCAGATTTTGACAAGACAAAAGTTGTCACCCACAGAAGGTAATGTGAAAATCAAACAAATGATTTACCTCAAATAAAAAGATGTGTTTCAAAACATTGGTGAATTAAGTTGTTGTGCTATTAGAGCCATATTTACTATTTTGTGTGACTTCCATGAGCTTGAAGGACTGCATGAATCAACAATGATTCATACAATTTATTGATGAAGTCATCAGGAATAGCAAAGAATGCAGTCTTACATGCCTCCCAGAGTTCATCAAGATTCTTTGGTTTTGTCTTCCAAGCTTCCTCTTTCATCCTACCCCAAACATGCTCAATGATGTTCATGTCTGGTGACTGGGCTGGCCAGTCCTGGAGCAACTTGATCTTCTTCGCCTTGAGGAACTTTGATGTAGAGATGGATGTATGAGATGGAGAACCATCCTGCTGCAAAATTTGACCCCTTTTATGATCAGGAATGTAAGAGGTAGCTAATACTTCTTGATAATTTAGGCTATTGATATTGCCTTCCACCTTGCAAATGTTTCTCACACCCCCATACTGAATGTAACCCCAGACCATGATCTTTCCACCACCAAACTTAACTGTTTTTTGGTTGAATCTTGGATCCATACAGGCTCCAGTACGTCTCCTGCAGTATTTGCGGCGGCTGTGGTGTAATTCAACTGAAGATTCATCGGAGAAATCCACCTTCTGCCACTTTTCCAGCGTCCATCTGTTTAGCAGGCTGTGGGCCTTGGCAAATGCCAGACGGTTTTTTAATTGCCTTTTGTTTAGTGCTGGCTTCTGGGCACTGATTCGACCATGGAGGCCATTTCGAGACAGAATCTTACAAACTGTTCTAGTTGACACAGGGACTTGAGGTGACCAGTCCTGGTGGAGCTCTGTTGCAGTGGAAGAGGGGCTGGCTTTGGATTTTCAAACCAACAAACGTTCCTCCCGAGCAGTTGTCTGCCTGACCTGAGACACAATAATGGTGCCAGCCACCTCTGTAGTGGATCTGGTCTTCAGCCTCTTGATAATCAAGGCTTTGGTCACAGGGTGGATTTTTTTTTTTGGGCATGTTGTCAAGGGTCAAGTTGCAGTTCAAGTGAAGGTCTGGGGTGCTGGGGTTCTTTTTATATACGCCCACTAATTAACCGATCAATTAGTGAGCACAGGTGAGGCTGTAAACTAGAATTGCATTATATGACAAGGTGACAAAACCTTTGTCTTGCCAAAATCTGACCTTTCTGTGTTCATTAAATGATCAATATTTCTGCAGTGAAGCAAATTTATTTCCATGAATTAAACCTCATTTGGGAGGGTTTCAGCTTTCATATGAGTCATTTCTAAAACCAATGGATGAATTTAAAGTCAGGTTATAAGCTTTTGTTTCCACAACATGGATAAGCGACAGAACTTCTGTCAGGGACTGTACAAAACCCTGGTTGGTCAAGTGTGCACTGCTTTTTATAATGGGGAATTTAACTGAACTCAGAAATAACTGACTACCATACGTCTGTTTTCAACTGATTCTGACCACAAACCCCAAACAGAGATCAGCTTTTTCTGTAGGCTTTCCAAAACATATACTTTGGAACACTGAAGGCCATCAACAACTGGAGAAAATGAACCATAGTAAAAATGACCAAGAACAGGATGTCCCTCCTAAATAGACAAAAACTAAATAGTGTGGCTACCAAACATTGCATTGTACAGTTCTTATACAAGAAAAAGTGCTGATCAGTAATCTGCCATTAAATTTCCAAAATCAAATAAATAATCCTGAAGATTTATTTTCATCTGGTGTCTGATATATGGACAGCATATCACATTGCTGAATATTTATGCACCAAATCTGGATTGTCCTAAAGTCATGTCTGATATAATTCTATTATTCAAAAATAACTGCTAAAATAATCTTAGCTGGTGATTTTAATTGTGTCCATCAGTAAAAAAGACTCTGTATGTTTGGAACAACTGCATAAATCTTTTCCCACCCAGTAAATTGGGCTTTGATATGTAAAGCAAAGGCTAAGTTCAATTTAATATAGATCAAATCCAAAACACTAGTTTTACCAATAAATACCACAGTTCACCAATAAAACAAGCTGGCTCCTTGCACATCAGATTACATAGGAACAGGGTGAGAGGATTATTAAATCCTTAAATAATGCAGATGATTCCATTATCCATGACCCTTCACACTAATAACTAGTACTTTTAAAGCCAGCCATCATCAAACCAGATCAGTCCATTCTGTCAAATCTATTTTTCAAAGATTTAAATGTTTTTAATGTTTAGTCATTTATTTGGAACAGTAAAAAACCCAGACTTAAATTAATCTAATGAAACCTCATCAATGTACTTAACCTATTGGCCTGCAAGAATGTAAAAAAGTATTTAAAGATACCTAAATGCCTTTTTCTCTGTCTTCTCCAATGCCATCCAACCCTGACTTTCCTTCCCAGCTGAATAATATAGGACATACAATCTGCTTTAAACACAGAATTAGGCAGATATCCTGCTTGTTTTCACAAGACATTTTTTGAGTTAATGTATTTGCGGTCACCATACTTAAAAACATGTTCCAAAAAGTTTTGATTTCATAAATACAGTGAGGAAAATAAGTATGAGTTTGCAAGTTCTCCCACTAACAGGTCATTGAGGGCCAGAATTTTTGCTGATTGGCAGGTGTTCAAATAATTATTTTCAGCAGTAACACACAAATAAATGCTTAAAAAAAATCATGCATTGTGATTTCCAGATTTTTTCTTTTAGATTATGTCTCTCACAGTGGACATGCACCTAAGATGAAAATTTCAGACC
>JAOVYV010000019.1:316153-327932 GCA_025674545.1 Hassar affinis
ACCAGCATCACGTAGTGACCTGGCCACTATCCTGCAAGAAGAATGGCTTAAAATCCCTCTGACCTCTGTGCAGGACTTTATATATTTATATGTACGTATATGTCATTCCCAAGACGAATTGACGCTGTGTTGGCCGCAAAAGGAGGCCCTACACCATACTAATAAATTATTGTGATCTAAAATGACAGGTGTTTCAGTTTCATTGTATATCAATAAAAGTGCAGGGGTGGCTCAATTGTTAAGGTATTGGGTTACTGAATAGAAGCTTGGGGGTTCAAGCCCTAGCACCACCAAGCTGCCACTGTTTTTCCCTTGAGCAAGGCCCTTCAACCCCTTCAAAACCCTCAACTGCTCTGTATAAATAAGATAAATGTAAGTCACTCTGGATAAGTGTATCTGCCAAATACCATAAATTTAAATACAACCCCAATACCAATGAAGTTGGGACGTTGTGTAAAACATAAATAAAAACAGAATACGATTATTTGCATATGCTTTTCAACCAATATTTAATTGAATACACTACAAAGACGAGATATTTAATGTTCAAACGGATAAACTTTATAGTTTTTTGCAAATATTCACTCATTTTGAATTTGATGCCTGTAACACATTCCAAAACAGTTGGGACAGGGACAACAAAAGACTGGGAAAGTTGAGGAATCCTCAAAAAACACCAAGTGAGCAGGTTAATAGGAAACAGGTGAGTGTCACGATTGGGTTTAAAGGGAGCATCCCCAAAAGGCTCAGTCATTCACAAGCAAGGATGGGGCGAGGTTCACCAGTTTGTGAACAACTGCGTGAGCAAATAGTCCAACAGTTTAAGAACGTTTCCCAATGTGCAATTGCAAGGATTGTAGGGATTTCATCATCTACAGTCCATAATATCATCAAAAGATTCAGAGAATCTGGAGAAGTCTCTGCAAGACTCTGCAAGTAAACAGCCAGACTGAAAACAACATTGAATGCCTGTGACCTTTGATCCCTCAGGCAGCACTGCATTTCAAAACCAACATCATTCTGTAAGGGATATTTCCACATGGGCTCAGGAACACTTCAGAAAACCATTGTCAGTGAACACAGTTCATCCCTCTAGCTACAAGTGCAAGTTAAAACTCTACCAGGAAAAGTGTTCTGCGGTCTGACGAGTCTACATTTCAAATTGTTTTTGAAAATCATGGATGTTGTGGGTCAAAGAGGAAAAGGACTGTCTGGATTGTTATCAGCGCAAAGTTTATGTTTTCTTGAACAGAAGTGGTTTCATTGCCGGCCTTTTTGACACCAGGCCATCCTCTGAAAGCCTTCGCCTCACTGTGCGTGCAGATGCACTTGCACCTGCCTGCTGCCATTTCTGAGCAAGCTCTGCACTGGACCTGATCCTATAGCTGAATGCTCTTTAGGAGCCCGGTCCTGGCACTTGCTGGGGTTTCTTGTGTCCCCTGAAGCCTTCTTCACAGCAATTGAACCTCTCTACTTGAAGTTCCTGATGATCCGATAAATGGTTGATTTAGTAATCTTCAAAAGATCCCTTGCTATCTTCAAAAAAAACTCCTGAAGACTGAGCTCTTCACAGAGCACTTGCTCTCCTAACACCTCTAACAAACTAACCACTCTAACCTCTTTTTCCCTCCTTCTAATCCCTTCCTACTCTAAACTACTCTTGGCCTCCCTCTGGTCCTAGTTATGTGTACCATAAATCTATGTGCTTCAATTACTCTTGTAAGTCGCTTTGGATAAAAGCGTCAGCTAAATGCTATGTAATGTAATGTAATTATAAACAGCAGTTTCCTTGCCTGTGAAGCTGTTTTTATGCAAAGCAATGATGACTGCATGTTTCCTTGGAGGTGACCATGGTTGACAGAAGAAGACATTGATTTCAAGCACCACCCCATTTTAAAGCAATCAGTCTGCTCTACTAAACTCTATTACATGACAGAGTGATATCAGCTGTCTTTCCTCTTATAGACTTTCTCCTGAGCTAACAAGAAGTTCACTGAAATGATGTTAGCAGGTCATTTTATGACAGTGCTGAAACACAGTAGAAATGTGGGTTCTGTGATTAAGTTAATTTTCATTGCAAGGAATGACTTTGTAATTGATTACAATTCAGCTGATCACTTCTTCAGAGTTAATTCAAATTGCTACCATAAAAACTGAAGCAGCAATCTTTGTGAAAATCAAAATTTGTATTAGTCACAAAAGTTTGGGCCACGACTGTAGTACTCAACCAGTACTCGCCAGTAATTCCTGCAGCTCCTTTAATGTTGCTGTGGGCCACTTGGCAGCTTTGCAGACCATTTTTTTAGACCATTCTCTCTTTGCGGACCATGGCTTTTGCTGTAAGATATATTTAATAGATGTCTGGACAATCCTACTAGATCAGCCAAACTTTATATGGGGGTTAATCAGTCTCACTTTAGTTTAGGCACATGTGTACTGATTACTATTTATCATGAGTTTGAATGTGATTGGTTCATTCTTAAAACAGCCACATCTCCAATTATGAGAGAGTTGCGCACTTATGCAACTACATTATTTTTACATACATCATTTTTATTATATACTATACGTAGGAATACTATAATGAGGTATTTAATTACTAATATGGACATGCAATAAATGATAATGAATAAAATAAAATGTGAATACGTTTTCACTGTGATAACTAAATCTAATTTATTTTTATCTTTCTGTTCAGAAAGAGAAAATTACTTCTCATCCACCATTAAAGAAGCTGAAATCTTTGAATGACTTGGACCAGGCTCAGGATGAACAAGAGATTGAGTTCCTCAAGTTGCAGGTTCTTGAGCAGCAAAGCATAATCGATGAGCTGGCTAGAGTGAGTGAGAAATTATATCAAGTTATTGGTCATTATATTTCACATGCTCATTTTATGGTCATTTTATTTAAAGATCTACCTTTATGTAGTCAAGAATGCTGTGGCTTATTTATACTTCTTTTATACATCACAACACTTAATAAGACAAGTTGAACAGTTTCTGTTAGTTGTTCTTCTCCCTAGAATTATTCAGTTCTACTTTCAGAGGCTAGTGTGTTTGTGTTAATTGACAGACGGATAGTGATGTGTTAAGAAAATGTAATAGCTTTAGGTTATGGCCCTTTAAATGCTGACAATAGTGTGTATATTAATATATGAAGGGTTCTACACTGGGTGATAAATTTCAGGACTTGTAGTAATTGAATCATTGAATGATTCCACAAAATACAAAACTCAACACATTTGGGTTAGGTTTGCATCAAACACATGAAAGTTGATTTTACCAGTGTTTTAGCCTTTGAGCCTGTGCTGAGATGTACAATTGCAGGTGTGGAATGCAGTGGTGCTACAGGACTGAAATGAATTCTGGATAGTGAAATAGCGAACACAATAATTTTGAAGAGGTCCTGAGAAAGAAACAATCAGTTTTCTGTAGGACAGTGGAGGAAAATACCCTGTTATTGATGCCAATATGGACCATGAAAAGCTTAGAGGCAAAATCACAGAAAGAAATAATCAAGGACCCCTGTTGCAAAACAATAAACAAAAGAAATCTAGTAGTTATTTAAAGGCATGGTCAGGCATTAGAGGTGCTAAGAGCGTTGTTTAAGAAGCATTAGAAGCGTAATTAATTAATGCACAAGAAGCATTTTGTGCTGTGAAATATACATCGATCAGGCATAACATTATGCTACCTCCTTTTCTCTACACTCATTCTCTCTTTTTCTCAGTTCGACTTACCATATAGATGAACTTTGTAATTCTACAGTTACAGACTGTAGTCCATCTGTTTCTCTACATACTTTGTTAGTCCCCTTTACCCTGTTCTCTAATGGTCAGGATCCCCACAGGACCAGCACAGATCAGGTACTATTTGGATAGTGGATCATTCTCAGCACTGCAGTGATGTGGTGGGGTGGTGTGTTAGTGTTTGTTGTACTGGTGTGAGTTGATGAGACACAGCAGTGCTGCTGGAGTTTTTCATCAAGTTTTTCACAGTGTGTCACAGCAGGACTGAAAATAGTCCACCAACCGAAAATGTCCAGTTGGCAGCATCCTATGAACTCTGATGAAGGATTAGAGGATGACTAACACAAACTGTGCAACAACAGATGAGCTACTGTCTCTGACCTTACATATACAGGGTTGAGCAATTTGGTGGATGTGTCTCATAGAGCACACAGTAAGTGAACACAGTGTTTAAAAATTCTAGCAGCACTGTTTTGTCTGATCTACTCATACCAGTACAACACACTAACACAACATTGCAGTGTTGCAGTGTAACATCAGTCTTACTGCAGTGCTGAGAATGATCCACCACCCAAATAGCATCTGATCTGTGGTGGTCCTGTGGAATAAAGGAGGCTAACAAAATATGTAGAGAAATAGATGGACTACAGTCTGTAATTATAGAACTACAAAGTGCATCTATATGGTAACTGAGAAAATGGACAATGAGTATAGTGAAAAGGAGGCAGTCATAACATTATGCCTGATCTGTGTAAGTAGATTGTGTGTCAAACAAAAATAATCTTCAAAAACCTCAACTTCAAACTTCAATCTGAAATAGAATGGCTCTAATAAATCAATATCAGCTCTAAATCATATCTGCTCAAATCTTACATCTTAACCACAGAGCTAATTCACAGAAACCTGTGCACGTAAAGAAAAGAAGGTGATCATAATGTTATGCCTGATGTATTATGCAAAGCAGGTGACCCAGATTCTGGTGTGTTGCTTGACTCATTCAAATATGTAGTGCTAAGCCTAAACACATGTCTTTTAATCAATTTCCGTGACCCCAAAGGGCCATAATCAGTGGCTATTAATTTTTAACCTTATTTGAAATACTTTATACTTTAAAGGTTTCTATTGAACACATTTCTTTTTTTCTGCTGCTATAGTGAGAAACAGAATTAACCACATGGGATTGTGTGTTTTTACATATTTATAGGGTCTTTATCCATGTGAACTTTGAAATTATTTATGTTTCATGAATGAATTTAGCTAGCTGTTGAGAGCAGACTTGCATATGTGAATCAATTGCTCTTTTTATTTGTTGATGTAGGCTGTGCCTACAGACTCAGTAACCACTTCAATTATTCTGTGAAATTGCTTTAATTGTGAGACACATTTAACTCACAGCTGTGTGCTTGTAGTGAAGTGTTTTGTGGAAGGTGATCAAGATTAATGGAAATAAGCATTGACACAACAAGGCACAGTAATAATGTAGACATGTTTACTGTTTGTCAATGTATTTCTAGTGCTTTGCTGATTTATTCTAACAAATATTTAATTACACTTTATAAAATGTAAAGTAATGTACTTTACTTTAATTACTTTAATTTAATTACTTTAAGTACTTTAATAAGATAAATCACTTGTCAAAATATCACTGTAAGGATCCCACACTGAACGGAGTCAAGTGCAGACAGCGGGACAGTGCACAGAAACACAATAAAAAAAATACAAGTCAAAGTGGGATCAGAAATAGTCCATAAACAAAAACACACAAGTCCATGAGCTCAGTTCAAGACAAAAGCAAAGGCACAGAGCATGGTACTAAGAGCAGTGGTGCAAAAAGGGGGTATGCAGCCTGCACTAGAGGGGGCGCAAAATGGATGCCGGACACATAGTAACTAGTAAAATCTGGACACATAGAGGGGAGGGGGGGCGCTGATAATATGTTTGCATACACCTCAGAAAGTATGTAGTTGCACCCCTGACTAAGAGGGAAACAGGGTGAAACTGGAACACAAAAAATGCAGTCCAAAGCTCAGAAGTTCTTCATACGTGATGGTGTGAGGGCAGGAGAACACCACGCTCTGGCACAGGGAACTAGAAACAAAAAAACAGAGAGAGAAATCACAATGGTGAACACAGGGCAAAAACAGGAACAAAAATCTAGATGCAAAAGAGACAAGATACTTAGCTTGAGAAAACTTAGGCAAAGATAATCTTGGCACAGACTGCTGTGGAGGCTGGAGCACATGAATTGAGGAGTTATTGAGGAGTTAAAATGAACATCTATTATACTCCTCCTCAGTGCGAGCTCATCAAAAATGTCCGCCGGCAGGTGCGCCCAATTTGCTAGGCGTTTCTGGCGCCCTCTGGCAGTCGTGGTTGTGACAATCACAAACTTTCCAGTTTAAAAAAAATTGCAGTGAGCCATTTGGTACCCAAAACAGTGATCTCTTATTGGTGAGCTGAATGAATGTTTGTGTTCCAGACAATTTGTTTGATTTTCCTTTCATATTAGTAAAATTTTAGTCAATTTCTGTATACTGATGTCCAGATCTACAAAGCAAATTTGTTAATAAACCATAAATATATTTTACTATATTACCAGATATTAATTGGGTAACAATTGCACAGATTTATACACAAGTTCATACACTCACATATGAGCTTGCTCGCTTAAATATCAGTAAACCATGTTTTTAATAATAATGATTGTATCACTGAGCTGTCCTGTCTACCAACTTTAATTTATTTGTGATACATTCAGTTTATTTATCTGCATGTGAGGGTTTTATATTAGTAATGCTGGCTCCTTTGGTTTTTATAAAATACTTTATTCCATTTTTGTGCAACTGGTGTCACTAACTGTGCTTGTTCTAGGATAGAGAAAAACTTCTTAGGAAGAAGCGGCATAAACGAAGCAGGCCTATTAAGGTATGATGACATCATGTTTGTGCAACTGTTTTTCTGGTTGTGTCATAGTAGTAAATTTGAATTAAAAAAATCCTAGAAGCATGTTTTCGAAAAATTTATGTCTGGCTTAATTTCTCTAATGAATAGAAGAATTTTATTCTGGAAACTATATTTCCACCTGACAGGGACAAAATGAAAGTGTCTAAAATGACTGGTGATTGTAGATACAAAAAAGTACACTCTATTTCTTATTGCACCAACAAGAAGGCATAGACCTGCAATCAAGTAATAAGGTAATAAAAGCTGACCTTTCCATCTTTATGAAAATGTGTGCCTTCTGTTCAGAGGCATATTGTTGTGGACACATTCTTTGGCTATGACGAAGAGTCAGTGGACTCGGAGACCTCCTCTCTGGCATCTTTACACATGGAGCGTACTCCAGCCACACCAGATGAAGAACTGGGTGAGGTGAGAATAAAACAGTGCATGCTTTTACGCTCTTTTAATAAGTAACAATATGGTAGTAGATTTTCCATACAAGTGCTCTCTCTGGAGACTTTGACTTATCCAGGTCATTTTGAAAAGTCTTCTAAGCCAAAATGACTGTAGTTGTGATAACCACATCACCATTCAACCAAATGGCTATGTTGGTTTTGAGATTATCATCAGCTGAACTGATGTAGCGGTTCAGATGAATGGCAGAATGTCTTAAGGACCGCAATTGCTACCACAGATGTTGTGTTGAAATGGTACTACTATACATTTTTTGTGCATATTGTGGTGCATTTCCTGTCATCTCATTGCACTTCTGAATTCTTGCTGAACTAGTAGACTTCACTTTTTCTTATTCTTCATCTTATTTTTCTTTTTTCTTTTTAGTCTTTGTTCTTTTTCTTTATTTATGTTTCTCATTCGCCTTTATTTTTTTTTCTTTAAATGACACCATTTCATTCTGCATTTATACTGTTACTTTACAAATCCTCCTTCATTGAATTTTTTTTACAGGGTCTGGCCACCGAGGAGTCTGAGCTGCGCTTCAGGCAGCTGACACGGGAGTACCAGGCCCTTCAGAGAGCCTATGCCCTGCTGCAGGAGCAGAAAGGTGGCGTTTTTGATGCTGAGACAGAAGCCAAGGTAATCCTTTCTCTTAAGATATGAACACTTTATTATCACACAGAGTGCCAAGTAGATAGATGCTCTAACATTGATTGATTAATTGACATTATACAAGAGACTTGGGGCATAGCTGGTGATAATAAATACAGTGAAAATTGTACTAAAAACCTTGTAATTGATTGGGTTGTTGTCATATTTTATCATACCTAGATTTATCATGGCAGCATGTAGTTGTGCAGTGTCTTCTCACACTCCCGGTGACAAACACGCTTTTAATGTTTATTACATCGGTTCTAAGTCTGACTTCACCCGACTTAAGCATATGACTTACAGCTGAACTGAACATATTAAAATAAGGGATGGTTTGGCTACAAACACAACAGCACTGTTGCTACAACAGCAACAGTGGATCATAATCTCAGAGCTATGCTAGGCAGACTGCAGCTACTGAGGACATCCGAATGGTAGAGCAGATTGCAGTGGACAAAAGGCAAGAAGAAGTGGTGTCCATGGAAGCAGATGTGGGGTAGGAGAGGTGGCATGCTAGCAAGGCTAAAAGCTAATGTTAAACAAATCAATGTCACTGTTCCTGGCCAACGTCCGCTCTTTGGACAACAAGCTGGACCTTCTGCGGCTGAGAATGACTGTTTCCCAAGCGATGAGGAACTGTGCTGTACTTTCTCTTATGGAAACATGGCTAAATAACAGCATGCCAGACTCAGCCTTCCAGATCGATGGCCAGCTGCTTTTCTGTGCGGACCGCAAACAGCTGTCAGTAGTGCTTGGAAAGACTGGTTATGGCCCACATCAAAGCCACAATTGACGTCACTGGGGATCCACACCAGTACACATACCAAAACTGATACTCTCTGAACACCTGGAGAGTTGGTGCAGGAAGAACAATCTCTGCATCAACGTGAAGAAGACAAAGGAGATGATTGTGGGTTTCAGAAGGGAAGATCTGCGTGGAGATCTGGAAGTGGTCTCCAGCTACAGGTGCTTGGGTGTGCACCTGAGTAACAACCTCACCTGGAGCAACAATACTTCCAGTCTGAGCAGGAAGGCATATCAGCATCTATACTTCCTCAGGTGGTTGAGGCTTGCTGGACTCGGGAGCTCAGTCCTCACCTCATTTTACAGATGTGTGGTGGAGAGTGTTCTGTGCTTCTGCATGACTTTGTGGCACAGAAGCTGCTCTGCTGCTGAGAGGAAAGCTCTACAGAGGGTGGTGAAGGCTGCACAGAGGACTGTCGGAGTTAGCCTCCCCACCACCGCTGACATTTACACCTCCAGATGCAGGAAGACGTCCACCTGCATCATGAAGGACTCCACTCTTCCAGCATACACACTTTTTGTCCCACTGCCTTCTGGCAGGAGGCTGCAGAGCATTGAGTGTAAAACAACCACACTGAGGAACAGCTTCTTACCTAAAGCTGTAAGACTCTTAAATACCAATTAGACAATCACTGCAATGATACTTTCATTGTACACTTTGACACTTCATTCATGCTGCTGTTTATTCATGCTGCTGTTATTATTCGTCCATGCTGCTGCATTGAATTAGTGCCTCTATCATATCACTTCATACATATCACTTTATACATCTGGTATTAATATATCACTGTGTCACTTTACTCATGCTGCTGTGATTCCTACTGCTGTTACTTGCACTTCATTATTTATTTTTTTATTGAATTTTACTTTACTTTTTCTATATTTTTCTATACTGTTTATTTTTTTTATATACTGCTTCTTTTCTGGGTTTAAACTGGGACCTTGAGTACATAATTTTATTCCACCTCATGTACCACATGGGATGCAAATGACAATAAAGTATCCTTGAATATTTATCAGGTTGTACAACTAAAGGGTGTTATCCATGATAGTAGTGAAGTTCTTTTTAATGACAAACAGACAGATGAAGGCAAATGCAGATTGCATAATTAAAAGAATAACAGGCAAACAAAACTAGATTGCAGTGATCAAAACCAGTGAACATGCAATGGTTTAGGTCATTTTTGTAAAGACAATGGTTAAGCCAAAATTAGACAGTGTTGTGTAAGGTTGCAGAGAAAGGGTCAGGAGGCAGATAGGATTTTAGCCAAGCTCCAGGCTCATATTTAATTATACTGCGCTTTTCAGTGCATTTTCAAAAATTCAACAAAAAGGGACAAATCAATAAAAAATAGCCCATCATGAACTTGGTTACACTAGTCATTGAAAGCCACAGCTGATGTTTGACCACACCCCCTCTGCCACAGACAGGCATATAAATAAATCCTCAGTGACATCACTGAAAGGTTGCTGTGGAGTAAAACTTAAGAACAGTAGACACTGGTGGACAATGCAAGTCTAAAGATTTACTTGATCAAAGTGTATATAGGACTGTGCACTTTGTTCTCTGCATTTTGCTATGCATATGCATATGCACTAAAAATTGAACATGTATTACATATGCATATGCACAGCTGTATGTAATGGAAGTTGATGAATCCTACACATTCTAAATTCCTCTGCTTATGCATGGCCTCACATATTTGAGTAAAGAAATGCCTCCAAATTTGAACATGAAGGTAAACTTCCTTTAAAAGGATGATTTTATGTCTATGTCTGCAATCTATTGCCAGAGTTGCATTTGTGCAACCTGTGATGGCATGGAAATCCCTTATTATGTTGCCTTTTTTGCATTTGGAAACAATATATTGCCACATGAAAATATGAATGCATGCAAGAAGTGTAATTTTTTTCCATCTCACACTTTAAAGGATTTAAATGTTCCTGATCCTGATATTATGGTCCTTAAAGCATGTACCCTGCCCAAAGCTGTGTGCTATATTTTTGCCAGCAAGACAAGCTTAGCCATTGTTTATATCCTCCCAATCAATACTTTAAGTGTGTTTTATATGATTTCATTTATATTTCATCTGTGTCTTTTGTCCACTCCTTGTTTTAAGTACCATATACAGCATATGGAGATATTTTAGATAATTATTTATAAAGAAGAATTGTTGTATTTTTACAGGCTTATGAGCAACTTCAAGCTGATGTACAAAGGTTTAAAGCAAAAATTGAAGACCTAGAGAAAGAGCTTGCTTCTAAAGGACAAGTGAGTAAAGTTTAGTTTACTACCATCTTTACTAGTCAGCTAGTAAAGGGGGTGAGAAATCTTTAATTTGCATTGTGCTTATTGTTTATTTCATGCACACACACACAATCACTGTCAAACATAAAACTGTTGAGAGAAAGATTTGATGTTTGTTTTTTTTCTTTTTTGCTTGACACACTCTCTACTTACTCAATCAGGCGTAACATTATGACTACCTCCTTTTCTCTACACTCATTGTACATTTTCTCAGTTCCATATATATACTTACCATATAGCTGCACTTTGTAGTTCTACAATTACAGACTGTAGTCCATCTGTTTCTCTACATACTTTGTTAGTCCCCTTTATTCTGTTGTTCAGTGGTCTGGATCCCCACAGGACCAGCACAGATCAGGTACTATTTGGGTGGAAACTATTTGAACTGGAAAATGGACAATAATTGTAGAGAAAAGAAGGTGGTCATAAGGTTATGCCTGATTGGTGTATATGTAAACTGTATATGTTGTAAAACAAATCAATTATGACAAGAAATATTCTGTTGGGTATTAAAGGTTTTAAGTTAAAAAAAACCTATCATGTAACTTTATTTGCAGAATTCTTCACACAGTTAACTCAGCAAAGGCCTATGTGGACTGAATTATGGAACAGTTTTTATTTTTTCTTACTCAAATGTAACCTCCATCATTAGCATATACTAAACATAGCACAAAAAGTAAGGAAATTTGTGTTTGGTTGATTATTTCTTTGTTGTAACAATGCTTTTTGCCAATTATACCATCGTAAAGCCTGTTAATTTCCCTTTTAAATGGTGCCACAGTTGTAAAGAACATACGGGGTTAGACAATGAAACTGAAACACCTGTCATTTTAGTGTGGGAGGTTTCATGGCTAAATTGGACCAGCCTG
>JAOVYV010000019.1:328032-343422 GCA_025674545.1 Hassar affinis
CCTACACCATACTAATAAATTATTGTGGTCTAAAATGACAGGTGTTTCAGTTTCATTGTCTAACCCCTGTATATCCCTTCTTTTAAAGAAGGACAAGGATCCTACTTCTTGTGCCTCATATAGACTCTCTTTTAAAATGTAGATCTAGAAAATTCTAGCTAACACTCTGGCATTACGATTGGAGAATGTTCTCCCAGATATAATTTCACAAGATAAAAATGGTTTTGTTGAAGGGTGTCACCTTTTTTTAAATGTCCATACTTTATTAAATGTGATTTTCACAAAACATTTCTCTTCTGCTCCTGAAGTTGTTATTTCATTGGATGCAGAGAAGGCATTAGGTCAGGTTGAGTGGGACTACCTTTTCACAGTCTTGCACAGATTTGGATTTGGGGACAAATTAGTTACGTGGATATACTTCCCCCCAAGCCAGTGTCTATACCAATAATGTCCGTTCTGAATATTTTTCTTTGTCGCATGGGACTAGACAGGAATGTCCTTTCAGGGAGTCTCCTTTACTGTTTGCGCTTGCTATTGAACCATTGTCGATTGCACTGAAATCTCTTCCATCTTTTCAGGGAATTTTTTGCTCTGGCATTGAATTGAAATTATCATTGTATGCTGACGACTTGTTGTATGTGACTGATCCAGTTAGCTCCCTCCCTTCAATTTTATCACTTTTGAATAGTTTTGGTTCGTTTTCAGGGTATAAGGTGAATTTACAGAAAAGTGAATGTTTTCCAGTTAATTCACTTGCACTGTCACTTAATCAAACAACCATTCCTTTTAAGTTAAGGATTCACATATCTCCTACTTTACCCTTTTTATGCTAATATTTCCCCTCTAATTAGTATAGTAAAGTATAGTAAACTTAAATTGTATTTAAAGAGATGGAAATCTCTTTCACTGATTGGTAGAATTAATGCTATAAAACTGAATGTTTTGCCTAGATTCCTCTTTTCAAACTATTCTCATATTTTTGCCTAAAAAGTTTTTTAAAAGTCTTAACCAGCTTATTACTTCCTTTATATGGGATGAGAAGGTTCCTAGAGTGAGAGAAAATCAGAGATTTAAATTTGATGGTGGGACAAAGCCATACGTAATGTACAGTCTAGTGCTGCTTGTGAAAGACTCCAGCTATTACAGTTTAAGGTTTTACACAGAGTTCATTGATCCAACTCCCTGTTATCTGGGTTTTATCCGAACAATGTTAGTGATCAATGTGATAAATGTGATAAATGAATCCCTCTGTTGCGATATTTGGTTTTTCTACTGATTTACCCTCACTGGGGTTCAATCAGATGATATGGCATTCACATCTTTATTCGCAAGACGCTGTATTTTGTTATTGTGAAAGTCCTCAAAACTCCCTTCAATTTCATATCATGTATTTTCTCAGATTGGAGAAAATAAGATTCACTTTAAAAGGTAATAATGCTGCATTTTATTGGAAATGGAATTCTTTTCTTTTATATTTTAATTCACTCCAGGTTATGTCAGCTGACTGACTTACCCACCGCCCCTTTTTGTGTATGGATGTGGAACTTGAGGATGTTTGTGGATTAGATTTATTTTAGATGTTGTGTATTGTTTTGTCCATTGCTTTTTTGTTTGATTGTGGCTGTTTTGATGTATCTTGATTCCTCATTCAATAAATAAAAAAAAATCATTTAGAGCAGTAATTTTTCAATAAATCAGTATTTAATGCAGTATTTGTACACTTGATGCAATATCATGGTGAAGTTATGACTACATTTTAAATGAAATGAGATCGTGATTGAGATAAAGTCTGCAATTACCTGTAGAAATTCAAAGAACAGCTCTTGTGGCTGGTAAATACTAATTAGTGGAAATGAGTGAGTAGATGTACTGTATTCTTTGTGACCATGTCTGTTATATTGGTAAAAGTACTTTAAATTAGTTAAAATTGATTAAAACAGTGTTTATAACTGTCTCAGAAGGTTAGCTTTGTTTAATGCTGCATTTCTTTTAAACAAAGTATATTACATTATTCATTTATCATCTCATTTCTAATTCTAGTTCTTAAAATTCACAGTCCTAGTTTCAGCAATGCATTTGGAATTATCTAATGAGTTAAAATGTTAATTAATCATTCTCTTCATACAAAAACAGAGGAAGAATACCTGGCAGGCTCTGTATTGGGGTAAATAATTATTAGAGTGTCATAGTCAAAGTTATAGAGGTGTTACCAATTATAATCCTAAACTGAGTGTCCATGTGTATTAGTAAATGTACTTTACAATAATGTTTTGATTCTTGTATTTGACTGTATTTGATTTTTTATTTAATAGGAGCGAGAGAGGAGGTCCCCACCCTTTACTCTTTCAATTCACCCCTTCTCTGAGGGAGTAAGTGCACTTCAAGTCTACTGTATAAAGGAAGGAGTAAAGGTAAAGCATATAACTGTACCATAATATAGGATATGTGTTTTACTTGACTGATTATGTATGGCATTATAAATACTTCTAATTTTCCCCCCAGGATGTGTGTATACCTGATCTTATCAAATTGTTAGATATTCTAGGAGATAATGGGGTGAGTTTGACTTTTAATATTTGCTTTGCTTTGTTTGATATACCTACCCTATTTCCAGAAAAGTCAGGACACTTACTTAAAAGACAAAAACAAAACTGTAATGTGTTAAATTGCTTGGACTTTTAAGAAAATATTTTCAGTATTTTTACTGAATACCTAATTATATATTTCTTTACTTATATTCTGTATTATATTCTATTTGTATTATATTGTATAGGGTGACACGGTGGCTTGGTGGGTAGCACTGTCGCCTCACAGCAAGAAGGTCCTGGGTTCGATCCCCAGGTGGGGCGGTCCGGGTCCTTTCTGTGTGAAGTCTGCATGTCCTCCCCGTGTCTGTGTGGGTTTACTCCGGGTACTCCGGTTTCCTCCCACTGTCCAAAGACATGCACATTAGGTGCACATCACGGCTCTCCCGTGACCCTGAAAAGGAATAAGTGGTTAAGAAAATGAATGAATGAATATATTTATATATTTTTATATATATGTATATTATATATTTATATTTATACAATATCTTGTGAATAGGACATCTGCTTTACACTCAAAAAATTTGGGAGAGTGGCAAAATAAGCCTGAAAAGGTTATACAAGAAAAACTGTTCTGGAAGGTTCAATTAGCAGTTTAACTGGTAACAGGTGAGGTCATAAAGATTGAGTCTTGAGTATTGCGTAGTCTTTGCAAGCAAGAATCAGTCAATTTTTCAGAACTTTGTGAGACAATTGCCATTCAATTCAATGACAATATGTGAAAAGTATCATCCTGACTGTTACCAACAAAAAAGTGCAAAAACCAGCATCAGTGTTGGAATGGGGATGCATCAGTGCCCTTGATATGGGGGATCTGCATATATGTGAAGGTACCATTGATGTGGAGGCTTATATTGGTATTTTGGAGAGACATATAATGCCCTCAAGACAATATCTTTTCCCAGGAACTCGATGTCTATTTTACCAGGACAATGCCAGGCCATTCTGCATGAGGTACAACAGCATGGCTTCATAAACATAGAGTGTGTGTGCTTGACCAGCCTGCCTGCAGCCCAAATCTGTCTTCTATTGAAAGTGTATGGTTCATCATGAAGAGGAAAATCAGACAGCAGTGACCGCTGACTGTTGAGCAGCTCAAATCTTGTATGCAGCAAGAATGGCCAAAAATGCCACTTGCAAAACTGCAACAATTAGTATCTTCAGTTTCCCACTGATTAAAAAGTATAATGAAATGAACAAGTGTTTATATTTAACAAATCAAATTAAGTTTGTCATTGAAAATGCTGAAATCTTTTCTTTGTCCTTTGATCTGTTAAATAAAGATTCAAACGAATTAACAAAGTATAGCTTTTAGTTTTAGTTGCATTTTTAGAAAGTGTCCCAAGTTTTCTGGAAATGGGGTTTGTAGTGTCTGAATGTGGAACATATCTAAACCAGTTGCTTTCCACACTTCCAACAGAATTTACGGAATGAAGAGCAAGTGGCCATTATCCAAGCAAGCACTGTCCTTTCTCTGGCTGAGAAGGTTAATATAAACAATCACTATTTTCATGTTTGTTCAATGTTGTACTCCATAAAGTTATACAAATTGCAGTACAATTTTTATGAGGCTAAAAATTATTAAGTTATAAAATTATTCAGCATATTTAGAAAAATTGTTTTAAATGAGATTTGTGTATATGCAATCCATAGTGGATCCAGCAGATTGAGGGCACAGAGGCAGCACTTCATCAGAAGATGGTGGACTTAGAGCTGGAGATGGTATGGTCCTTCGGACAATGAATATCTACAGAATTTCATAAATGCCTCATAAATTTTGTTTTTATGTCTGAAAGTAGAGCTTATCATTCAGTTAATTCTGTGTCATCTACTAGGAGATGTTCTGCAAGCAAAAAGGCTATCTGGAGGAGGAGCTTGACTATAGAAAGCAGGCCCTTGATCAGGCTTATATGGTAGGTTATAATAATAATAATAATAATAATAGTAATTATAGTTGTTGATGTTATTTTTATTATTAATCACTCGTCAATATATTTTTAGGGTTTTAGGGGCTCTTAAGACATAAGAACAATAAAGAAACCACAAATAACATACTTCAAATGACTTTATAATAAAATTAGTGATTGTGTTGTAGCTCAGTGCTAGTTGTGTGAAGTGCCTGCTATTATCTGGCTGAAGATGTCAATGTTTTAATAATTAAGTAATTATTTTCAGTTACCGATAAGTAGAAAAATGGACCACACCAAATTTCAGCTCAAAAGGACTTTTGGTTTCTGAGAAACTAATTAAAGCTAACTGAACCTAACTCAACTTCCTTTCATTGACCAAGGCTCAACCTCTGCAGACATTCTCAGAACCTCTCCTTTAACATATTTTTTCAAGTTTGGTTCAAATCCATGTAATCACTGATAACTTACTGTTGTTGATGTTAATTGATGCTTGGTGGCCATATTAATTATAAATTTTAAAATTGTTTTGATAATTATTGAGAATCACACTCTCCTGTGTAGTTTGATCACACAATTGTCAAGATAGGCCAAAAATCCTAGTATGAGTTCACAAACTGATTGGCTGATGAGCAGGGTGGATTGGGTCACAGATGATAGTCGTGGCCCTGCTTTGACATTGCATGTCAGAGATGTGGCTGATGGTAGGTAAATCAGACCTAATAATCTTCTGGGCTGCCTTGATGACCCTCTGCAGTGCCTTCTGCTCCTTCTTATGGCATTCTGCATACCATGACGCAGTACATCAGGATGCTCTCCACAGTGCACCAGTAGAAGTTCATGAGGAGGTTCTTGGGCAGTCCAGCCTCCTACAGCTTCCTCTGGAAGTAGAGGCATTGGTATACCCTGCTGGTGATGTGGGTGGTGTGTGTTGACCAGGAGACGTCCTCAGTAATGTGCACTCCCAGAAACTTGAAGCTGGGGACTCTCTCCACTACCTCTTCTTTGAGGGTTACAGGAGTAGGAGCCAACCTTCTGCACCTCCTGAAATCCACCACAATCTCCTTGGTCTTCCTGCTGTTCAGGATGAGATTGTTAATGGAGCACCAGACTGTCAGATTTTCTACTTCACTCCTGTATGCTGACTCATCGTCGTTGATGATGAGCCCCACAACCAACATGTCGTCTGCAAACTTGATGATGGTGTTCATCCGGTGGTCAGGTTGGCAGTCGTGGTTGAAGAGAGTGAACAGGAGAGGTACACATCCTTGAGGGACACTGTTATTCATGGTGATGTTCCCCAACCAGACTGAGGGCGGTTGGTCATGAAGTCCAGGGTCCAGTTGCAGATGGTCAAGTTCAGGCCGAGGTTGTACAATTTGGATACTGGGTCTTCTGGGTGTGCCCATGTTAAAGGCTGAACTGAAGTCCAGGAAAAGCAGCTTGACATAGGTGTTGGGTTTCTCCAGGTGCTCCAGGACAGTGTGCAATGTGATGCTGATGGCCTCCTCTGTTATTGGCTCAGTAGGCGAACTGGTGCTGGTCCAGCATGGCAGGGATGGTGCGTTTGATGTGAGCTATGATTAGCCTTTCAAAGCATTTCGCAATCACTGGTGTGAGTGCAATCAGCCTTTAGTCATTCAGACTGCTTACAGTTTTGAGCTTAGGGATGGGCTCAATCACGGAATGACTGTTCGGGTCAGGCTTTGGTTGAAGATGTCTGTGAACACCTCCGCAAGCTGGTCTGAGCATGCCTGTAAAACATGTCCTGGGACACCATCCGGTCCTGCTGCTTTCCTGGCTTTGACTCACCGCAGTACATTCCTCACCTTGTGTGTGCTCAGTCTTAGCTGCTGTTTATCTGATAACAGTCTGTTCACATTGCTAATACTGCTGTCATTTTCAAAGCGGGCAAAGAACAGGTTCAGTCCTCAGATAGCAGGGGGTCTCCATTAGCAGGCAGAGTGGGATGCCACTCTGTCACTGTCACTGACTGTAAGCCCTGCCACATGTTTCTGGGGTCATTGTTGTTAAAAGAGTGCCACAATAGTGCCAAGGTAATAGCGCAGCTATTAGACAACTGACAACTTATATGAACTAAACTGGGTATCAGGCTCAAAGGTTTAAGGCTGACCCTCAGAACCTCTTATGGATTGTAAGAGATCCCTGAGTAGCCCTGAAACAGACATGTAAATGTGTATGATTTACGATAAAATGTGAAAACAAACCAAAAGTGTCTGTCCTTGTAAAAGTTGTACACTGAAAAATGCATTTGCAAGGTCAACTACTGAAAATCAGTCAAAACCACACATGAAGCACAGAGTTTTTTTTGGTTTGCCTTATCTTTTTCTTGTTCCAAATGAATCTATGTTTACAGCACATTTGTGCTAAAATATTCATTTTAAAAACTGAAAAGTGTGTCTGGTTCCTCTAGCTTCTCAAACCACTCAAACTCTTCATCAGGCCCTCCCCCTTATGTGTGTGTGTGCTGTGCAATGCAGAGTTCCTGGTATCATATACACTGTATTGCCAAAAGTATTTGCTCGTCTGCCTTCACACACATTTGAACTTGAGTGGCATCCCATTCTTAATCCATAGAGCTTAATATTATGGGACTCTGTGAAGGCCAGTCAAGTTCTTCCACACCAAACTTGCTCATCCATGTCTTTATGGACCTTGCTTTGTGCACTGGTGCGCAGTCGTGTTGGAATAGGACGGAGCCATCCCCAAACTCTTCCCACAAAGGGGGGAGCATAAAATTGTCCAAAATCTCTTGGAAGTAAAAACCTGAATTAAATTGAATTATTGAATTATTGGGTGGGTGAGTGAATACTTTTGGCAGTATAGTGTTGCAAAATAATGTTGTGTTGCTGTGGTTAGTAAGCAAGTGAGCAAGTATGTTTGAGGAATGACATGAGGTTCAGATTTACTGCATTCATGTTTTGGGCACAGAGTTGCCATTAAAAGGTTCACATGCACAGTCATTCATTCACATCACAAGATGAACTGAATACTGTTCCAAGATCATGATCCTGGATGCCCTGACTGAATGCATGAATATTCCACTCTTTTTTGTAATTCCTGCTACTAAATCAACAAAAGATTGCATTTAGATTCCACAGACACTTATTGTTACCATTGGCATTTTGGTATGTTTCAGAATATTTTGCATAAATACCTTTGAGAAAGAAATTTTATGGCTGTTTTACTCATCATCAAAAATGTATCATCAATTTTAGGTGTGCGACACGATGGCTCGGTGGGTAGCACTGTCGCCTCACAGCAAGAAGGTCCCGGGTTCGATCCCCGGGTGGAGCGGTCTGGGTCCTTTCTGTGTGGAGTCTGCATGTCCTCCCCGTGTCTGTGTGGGTTTACTCCGGGTACTCCGGTTTCCTCCCACAGTCCAAAGACATTCACATTAGGTTGATTGGTGTCTCCAAAGTGTCCCTAGTGTGTAAGTGTGTACGTGAGTGTGTGTGTGTGTGTGCCCTACGATGGATTGGCGCCCTGTCTAGGGTTGTTCCTGCCTTGCACCGTATGTGGGCGGCTAGGCACCGGCTCCCCTGTGACCCTGAAAAGGAATAAGCGGCCAAGAAGATGAATGAATGAATGAATGAAAGTTTAGGTGTTAGCTCAAGCATGTTTTCATTGCAAAGCATAGAAATTCCCCCTACTCACCAGGCCCTTTTGGCTCGTCTCAAATCCTGTCTTCACCCTCTCAGTCTCCTCCTCCTCTTGCCTTCCTATTTTGGTCTTGGTTGACGAGTTTCTCAGAATTCACAGCTTGTTGCAAGATTAGGCTGAGTTTAGCAGTGTCCCACATGATGCATGTCCATTTCACCCCTTGGGCTATTTCAGGCTTCAGTCTATTCAGAAAGCTGTTACGCAAGTGTGTTTCATAGTGACTGACTAGAGATCCTTCTTGCATCATGTTGTCCAGCACTGTGTATTGTATATTGTGGACCTAGGTAAGGCAAGTCAAAAACGGTGTGACACTTTCATCTTCTAGTTCTTTGCACATTGAAATCTTTACCATTGTCCATTTTGATTGGAAAGGCAGCTTTGATTGAGCCCTCCAGGGCATTGAACATGTCACAGTTTGTACAGTGCATCACAAACGTGAGTAGACCCCTCAAATTTCTGCAGATATTTAAGCACATCTTTTCATGGGAAAACACTGACAGAATGACACTTTGACACAATGAAGAGTAGTCTGTGTGCAGCTTATATAACAGTGTAAATTTATTCTTCCCTCAAAATAACTCAATATACAGCCATCAATGTCTAAACCACTGGTAACAAAAGTGAGTACACCCCTAAGAGACTACATCCCTAAATGTCCAAATTGAGCACTGCTTGTCATTTTCCCTCCAAAATGTCATGTGTCTTGTTAGTGTTACTAGGTCTCAGGTGTGCATAGGGAGCAGGTCTGTTCATATTTGTAGTACATCTCTCACACTCTCTCATACTGGTCATTGAAAGTTTCAACATGGCACCTCATGGCAAAGAACTCTCTGAGGATCTTAAAAGACTTGTTGTGCTACATGAAGATGACCAAGGCTACAAGAAGATGCCATCACCCTGAAACTGAGCTGCAGCACAGTGGCTAAGATCATCCAGCGTTTTAATAGAGCAGGGTCCACTCAGAACAGACCTTGCATTGGTTGTCCAAAGAAGTTGAGTGCACGTGCTCAGCGTCACATCCAAATGCTGAGATAGGCGCAGGAGTGCTGTCAGCATTGCTGCAGAGATTGAAGAGGTGGGTGGTCAGTCTGTCAGTGCTCAGACCATACGTAGCACACAACATCAAATTGGTCTGCAGGCTGTCACCCCAGAAGGAAGCTTCTTTTGAAGTCTGTACACAAGAAAGCCCACAAAAAGTTTGCTGAAGACATGTCAACAAAGGACATGGATTACTGGAACCAAGACTAATTTGTGAGGTTCAGATGGTCTCAAGCATGTGTGGCAGCAATCAGGTGAGGAGTACAAAGATAAGTGTGTCATGCCTACAGTCAAGCATGGTGGTGGGAATGCCATGGTCTGGGGCTGCATGAGTGCAACAGGTGTTGTGGATTTACATTTCATTGAGGGACACATGAAGTCCAATATGTCCACTATTTTGTTCAGTTTTGTTCTGGTCGCATTGTGAGCATGTGTGATATCCTGGGGTGACCAGCACTGAGGCAGATGGGCCAGTGGCTGATTCTTTGACATACGACAGCATACTTCTGACTGGTGTTCTTCTTGTGATGGATTCTGAGGATGAGGACTTACTCTAAAAGACTTTTTCACACTGGACATTTTTATTTGATTTGTGATTTTTTTTGGCATGTTTCTTAGTGTCAAAAAATCCACATTTAATAACCTAATCTAATTTACATTTTCTTTTAGTTTCTTTCCCTTTTCCTTTTCACGTAACTTATCTTTTCAACATAGCACAAACAGTAAGGAAATTTGTGTTGGGTAAACAATGCTTCTTGGCAATAAATCTTATACTGTTGGAAAGTCTATTAATTTTACTTTTAAATGGTGCCACATTTGTAAGTAACATGCATTTGTGGGATGAGCAGTAGAGCTGAGAATGTGGGTTTGCACTTATGAAAAATTTGCCAAATCTTCTCTGCCATTGCCCAACAGCTTATTCTGCCATTGACTCATTTGGTGTTTGGTGGACTGGATGATTGAAGGTTGAAGAAACAAGACATATTGGCAATTTAGCAATTTATTCATTTAACAAACAGGAGTCTCAGTAGCGTGTGGAAGAACCATACACAACCACAACAGCCTGGCACCTCCGCCTCATGCTGTTCACCAGCCTGGTCACACACTGCTATAGGATGGCATCCCATTCTTCAACCAGCATTTGTCACAAACATGTGAGTGTGAAGGCAAATGAGTGAATACTTTTGGCAATATAGTGTATATATGCCTAAGTATATGTAGTATTTTAGGTGTGACTGAAGTCTGAGTTGGGAAAAGAACTGTTTTATTTCTCTTCCCTTTTATTTTCTATTTGAGTGTGCAAAATGTGATTGTGCTCAGACTGGGTTGAACCTGGGTCGCTGGAATGGCAAACCCGATGTGCTTCCACAGCACTAGTTGGGCGTGTGTCATGGGGAGGAGAAAAAAGGACAAAAACAAGAGTCACCCACCTGCAGACTCAAAAAAAAAAAGAGCACAGAAAACTATCAGGATGGACCTAATCAAAACCAAAAGCGTTAGCCAACAGAAAGGGAGGGGCATATATGTGAAAATCACAAAGCAGCTAACAAATGGTGAGTGTAAGCCATGTGGAAAGAAATAATTCAGAGGGACCCTGAAGTGGAATCCTTGCACTTCCAGGGATCAAGCAGCTAGCTTCGGCTAATCAAATGAAGTCTATCTCCATTAGGAAGTGGGAAAATAACGACCACCCACCACAGCAGGGAAACAATGGGCCCGCCACATGCTTAGAATGGGCAGGTGCCCAGAGAAACCAGGGACTGGGAGGTGAGTCACACCTGAGAGCAAGAAACTAGCACTGAAGTGAGAGTTATTACCTCTGGGCTGATCCCTACCTATGAAGCCCAACATTACCAACAACTTTCCCTTGCTTACCTCACACCGTAGTGGTACATATTACCAAAGATACAATGAGAGGCACCGCTCTGAACCAGGATTAAGTAGGCAGCGAGCAGGTGTCTCTCATCTGCCTTGATTGGTGCTAGGGTTGATGGCAGTTGTAGTTCTCCCAGTGTGAGCGCCATGCCATGGCATGACTCATAGAAACATTTTCAGGAACATCACAAGGCTTCTTCTTTGACATTTCAGTTAATTTTTATTGGGATTCTCTCAACAGTCAGCTACATTGTCATCTGAATTGCCTCTTCTATTGTAAAGTCAGTTGGCTAAACTGTCAGCCCACAACGTTTATTTTCATTTACCACACTAGGCATTACCCCTTTGCTACATTGTTAGTGCTAATCTACTACACTGTCCTGACTTTCTCCAGTCTCTACATTTATCACAACACAGCATCTGCACCAGGCTCTTGACAAGGCTCTGCAATACCCCTGCCTTAGCCTTATCTCACCTCAGCACATCTGGTGGCCTCCTTCTTATTCACTGCTGCTCTCACATTGGGTTTTCCCTCCTCCTACCTCCTATGTGGCCTTACAAGCCATTTGTAACTGATGTCACCATATTCAAAGTACATGCTTGTACTTGCATAAACTATGTATGTTCTCCCGTCATATTTCACATGAAAGGAGATATCAAATTTTTTTTTGGAAACATAACATGTCTCCTAAAAGTCATGACATACTTTAGTAATGGTTGTTTGGACCCTAATGAAACCATTTTAAAAGAACTAGTGATTTTTTATGCTCATGCATTTCAAGTTAATGGACAGTATGAAATGATTATGTTTTCAGAAAGTGCAAACAATGATGAAACACTTACTAACATGGCATTCATAATAATTGCACTTTGTATAAATTGATTCACGAGGTTTTATTCTTTTAGAAAGACCACCACTGCTTCCACACTTTACCAAATCATTCTAGCCTGTACAACTCACATCACATGAATCTTAAGAGAAAAGACTGTACTTTGTACATTCCATGAAATGCCAGTAAATGTCATGCCACCCTCCTCAACCCAACAAATGAAACCCTATGTCAACCAAATGATCAAGAGGGTTGTCACAACATAAAAAAAAAACACTAACAAAAAAAAACACATCAAACTTTTAGTTTTAGATTTGGTAGATGATCTGCCATACAAGTCTTTCTGTTACTACAGAAACAGTAACATATTAGAAAGAGCATATTATATAAACCTATCAAGCTGGAAGTTTTGTAATCATTTTAGAAATTTGCTTAAAACCCTACTCATAGTCAGACATGGTTTTAAAGGGGCCAGTGCACCCCCTACCCCCCCACCCCCCAATCTGATTGGCAAACCCAAATTCCACCCCAAAATTAATGCCACATCATTTGTTTTCACTTTGCTGTGGGGTTGGCATTTCACAGCTTTGCTTTGACAAAGGGGGGTTTGTCATCAGCGGAACAGAAATCAAATGACATTTGATGATTTGACTGCTAAAAATGCAAGCATCAGGAACCTAGACCAGCAGGACACAACCACCATGTTTGGATGGCAGTTGCGATCATGAAATGTAAAAATATAAACACTTAAGCATAATAATATCATCCTTCCGTTTGTTAGGATGGAGCTAACTTGCTATCGGTTCTTTGTATTCTGATATTTATTATCCGTTTATGTCTGAGAGAGCAGGAGAGAGTGCACACACATGAGACACACACACAAATCTCACATATAAAAATAACCAATATAACACAAATATATCGTGATATATCTACATTGGATTGCATGGAGAAGTGAAGGTTGATATCAACATGGAACTGTAATTTTTTGTTGATATTGTTTGTATTTCAAGCAATGATTCTGCTTGAGTAGGTAGGTTTCTTTGAATGGCTTTGTAATTTTGAGTAGAAGCATTTTACAGTTTGTCATGATGTCTGCTTAGGTGTGCAAGTTTGCATGTTAAACATTTACAATTTTGTAATCACAATATGAAAAAGACTGATCACATAATATTAATCAGTCTTCGTTTTGTTTGGATTGATAACCACAACATTTGCGGCTCTAATTAATTGTCTCTTGGAAGGATATTTCCATATATTTCTTGGAAGTATATCATAGCAGAAGTACAGCTTTCATGAAGTCACTAGATCATTCTTCTTCTTCTACTACTTCTTCTTTTTCTTCTTCAAATAAATGATATCTCAAACTAGCCTAGCTTTTAGTAAAAGGCCTCATCCACTCTTTAACGATGTATGACCACAAATACTTCCATGGGCTTAGTTACAGGGTATGCAGAGCATTATTTATTATGATAAAACTCAGGATTCATAAGATGGTGATGCATACTTTTGCTTGAAACAAGCTTGTAAACTGATATGTTGGCGTACCTTGACTAACCGCTCTTTCTTTCTTTCTTTATTTCTTTCTATAAATTATCCAAAAACACCCAGGCTAATTGTCTTCTGTTACATCAGTGTACAGTGTGGTATATTATATAATTTAGTCATTTTGAATTAATGTAGAAGAAGACAGAACCCAAGGCTTGGTGGTTTGCGTAGAGCATTTGACTGTGAAAAGCCTTATTTTTTGTAAATGAGCTCAGAAAAAGGTCCTGTTCATTTTTCATTGTCAATGTTAGCCTACTTGACAGTAAAGGTTATGCCAAATAGAAGACTAAATATCAACAGTTATGTGTATGTATGTAGCCTATTAATTGTCTTAGCCTATTATTATTAAAATATTAATGTATACAAACTTTTCAAAATCAGCATTGTGTGGACTTTAACAACTAATTGTGGCCACCTCTAGACATCCCTTTGCCACCCCTGGGCCACCCCAGATAAGAATTCCTAGAACCGCCTCTGCTCACAGTAGCTTTAAAAAAAAAATAGGAAACACAAATGGTGGTACCTGTCTGTGTGTGGGGGTGTGGGTCTGGATGGGTATATTTTCCTTTACATTAATTTTCTATGAGACCATGCACTTTAAAGCCAACCTATGTCTTCATAATAGTAATGCTACAATAATGAATAATTACTACTAATAATTAATATGTAGTACAATTTTTAGTAATTCAGCCAGCTCTCACTGGACTCCATGCATAGTTGGTGGCATGAACATGTGTGGATGTTTCTAAACAGCAAATCCAGGAGCTGGAGGCAACACTGTATAATGCACTACAACAAGATAAGGTGATCAAATATGGTGAGCCACTAAATGAGCTGCAGAGAGACGAACTGCGCACAGCTGTGGAGAAGCTACGACGCCAGATGCTGAGAAAGAGTCGCGAATATGACTGCCAGGTGCTGCAGGAGCGAATGGAGCTTCTCTATCAAGCCCACCAGGTAATCTGCCACTATATTAAAGATCTGAACTAAGAACATCTTAGCAAAAACAGGTTTTGGGGATTTGAAAAGTGAAGGGAAGTGAAAGTCCATTAGGTCAGCTCACTCAGAATCTAGGGATTTAATTCATTATATGCAAAAAGACTATTATTGGTATAACACAAACATCTCATGTGCCCAGCACTACTGAGAGATCACTGGAGATTCTTGTAAATTTAGAGTGTTTTTAGATCAAGTAGTGGTAGTAGGATTATTGGGTTTGAGTAGGCTATAAATAAGAAATGACACCATGACAGCAAAAAAACAATGACAGCACAGGGAATTTTTAGATCTTTTTCATGATGCTAAAAACACTAATGTGTTTCTTAATGGATTTTATGAGCTTATTTGAACATTAGTATGGCACTAGGTAGAGTAAACACAAATACAAATACTACATCAGGCATACTGCAACTCCAGCCCACTCCACACACTTTTGCATTAAACTGATCAGTAATATGCCATTACCTGAAAAACACATTAGATAAGCAATATGCTAAATATTTTCAGAAATATAATTTTCAGAAAAATAATTTGTACATACTAGCTGACAAAAGATTTTTTAATAGGCAGTAAAAGGAACAGTTAATGAGTTTAAATTTCTAGAATATTAAGAGCCAATCTCTCTCTCTCTCTCTCTCTCTTTCTCTTTCTCTCTCTCTCATTCTCACTCTCTCACACACAGGTGTGGAGTAGGTGTGGGGGCCTGCACTTTGATACAGACAGGGCTTTCTCCCAAAAATTAAATCTCTGTCTATTTACTCAACTGCATAAACACCACAAAGCATGGTGTTTGCCATAAACCTTCCAAAATACACCCCGCAATCTCTGATTTCCCCAAGGCTCAAATATACAGGGGTTAGACAATGAAACTGAAACACCAGTCATTTTAGTGTGGGAGGTTTCATGGCTAAATTGGACCAGCCT
>JAOVYV010000019.1:411316-431787 GCA_025674545.1 Hassar affinis
TGGTCCAATTTAGCCATGAAACCTCCCACACTAAAATGACAGGTGTTTCAGTTTCATTGTCTAACCCCTGTATATGATGTGTAGCTCTTGGTCTAGTTCAGCACACACAACCACAATCATGGGGAAGACTGCTGACTCGCCAGTTGTGGAGAAGACGATCATCAACACCCTCCACAAGGCCACAGAAGGTCATTGCTGAAAAGGCTGACTGTTCACAAAAGAAATATTCTAATAATTTGAGATACTGGATTTCTGCTTTTCATGAGCTTCAAGCCAAACATTATCCAAATGAAATGAAATGCTTGAAATATGTCTCTTGACGTGCAAGGAATATAATAACGGAATATATTACAGTTTACCTTTTTCACATTTTTCAAAACTTTTTCCACTATATTCTAATTTTTTGAGATGCACTAGTATATACTTTCACTTGAGTACAACTGCTTAGTACTTTTCCCATCCATGAATGTTATAAATGGATTAGCAAGTGCAAGCTGTCATCAGTAATCAAACAAGTATGCAAAATTGATCTACTAGCAATCATAAGTCCATGTCAGTGATAATGAGTGGGGCCCATGGTAACACTAATGGTATCAATTAACATTTATTTTTTTAAATAATACAATAAATATACTACAATTGAACATCATCTTTGGTAGAGTTACAACATCCTGGCTCTGTCACCATTTCACAATTAAGGACATGCCATTATTCATCTGAGCATTTGAAATGTATATCATAGAAATAAAGATATGCTGGGAATCAAATAAATTTCAGCTTGGTAAAACATTAAGAGAATGAAAAACTTGTCATTTTCATGCATACAGAAAGGCTTTAATGCTTCAAAAGACATACAAGGGTGCGTGGCCACAGTAAACTTGAATTTATTGACACAAAATAACAATATATCTATCCTCTCTTACACAGGTTTAACGAGACCTTAAAACAGACAACACAACACAACAAATGTTACAAAAACCAAACAAAACAGAATTCTTTTTATTGGCAGCATTGTGGCAATTTTTGTGGAAATTTACAAAAATGATTATTTTCTAAAACATTATGATAATAAATCTTGGTGTGTGTTGTGAATTTTCAAGTCATATTTCAAATTAATAGAATGCAAAGCTTTGTAGCAAAGTAGCTGGCATAGTGGTGTAAGATGTTGAGTGCATTAGGGACTAGTGGCAAAGAAATGCAGGGAAGAAAAGGCAAGTAAATTTATTTTCTTTCTATACCAAGGCACTTAGGAATTATAATAAATGGGAAATCTGTCTACCCCACATTTGCCCAATCGTATATAAAGTGACTTTTTGGTTTTGAGGGTGTTTCATGGAGCCTAAAGCTGTGAGAATATCTTTGGCCTGAGAATTGAAGGACAGTAGATTAGTTAGGCCTCTTTTTGGCTCTGGTAACAGAGGTCAAGTTCTTCCCTGTATTAAAAATAAAAAAACCTCTCTAATGAACACTTTATGGACCTCTGACTGCTTGAGGTGAACTGCTGATTGCACTCATGTCCAAGCTAAAGCTCTAGGTCCACAAACATTAAAACAATTACTACCTTCAAAAATTCTACTTTTATTTACTACATTTTAAGTTCATGGGAATAAATGTGCTATGGAGGACGATGCAAAAAATACATAAATAATCTCCAGGCAAAGCACCACTTTACAGTTTGCATCCTGCACATACAACAACAGTGTGTAAGGTGACGGCAAAGAGACCAATTTGTTAGTTACGATGTCAAAATTTTTTGGTTTATGAATGAATATGATGGATTTGCATGCATATGAATATTTCCCCACACAAGACACAGGACCCACTACCCAGACAAAATGTGATAAAAGGAATGGAAGTTGCATCACTGGTGACTCATTTTAAACAAATAAACAAATAAATGTAAAATATATATGTATATAGCACCACAGGCAGAAGGAAATAGCACCTAGTTTACTGATATAGTGTTACCTCAATGAAATGGCCTCTCCATGTGTGTGCTTTCTGAAAGACTCAAGCACAAGGTTTGATAGAAAATGGATAAAGGATGGAATCATTCAGATACCAAAATCATTTTGACATGAACTTGCTATTATTGCTTGCTGACTTTTATTTTTATTCATTTGTGTGAAATTACAAAAAAGAGATGTGGATCACACCTACAACAGGTGTTTCTGCCATTTTATTTCAGTTTTTATTGCTATCCAATTTAATCTAGGATGACTAACATTGTTGAAATGCAAAACTTTATTTGCACCAATCACCAGCATTGCTGTGGTCCTTCTCACTCAATGGTTCACATGCATGTTTTGAAGCACAAAAAAGAAACAAGAAAAACAGAGAAATATACAGAAAGTACTTACAAACATACAAAAAATATTTATATATATTTATATATAAGCACCATTCCAGGGAATGGGAAAACAAATATGCACAAAATAAAGTTCATTGAAGTATTGGGGGGAAATGAAACACTGAATAAATGCAAGCAGAAACCAGACAGAGCTAAAATCAGGTGAAGTGTGTGAGGAGGTTTTCACCTGCAGGAAGTGCATCAAAGGTGGAGGAATACTGTTGCTATATCCTACACCTTTACAGCAAGGGTGCTAAGATGTGGTCAGAATGTGGCAATTAAAGCATAGGGTTAGCTAGCTAGCATTAAGCTAATCCAGTTTCAAAACTTGCATGTGACAGAGACAGGTACACTGAGGTCAAAAATGTGCCTGTTTTTTTTTTTGGTTTTTTTTGTTTTTTTTTGTTTGTTTTTTTTTTAGAAAGCCATTCTTTATTTTCTTAAATTTCTTTTATCCTTTCTATGCTAAGTTGGTGTTTTATTTTGGAAACACAAATCTTTAGAACATATGTTGTCCTATTCCTTTCTTTAGTTTCTGAGAATGTTTGATATTTTTCTGGTGCACTCAGTAAACAGTCTTAGCCAATAAAGCAGGCTGGGCCAACCTCAAAGCCAAACTTCTGTGTTGCTCCCCCGAAATCATTGAACATGATGTCAACATATGGTATCTGCTCCACTTTTGGAGTGTTGATCTCAAGAACAGTCTTTTCATATCCCTTTTTCACCTGCAGAAAAGATAAGGAGAGAGGAAGAAACAAAGTTTGCTGAAATTTCGGACAAGTACAAAGTCCCCTCCAAAAGTACAGGAACAACAAGGCCAACTCTATTTTTTTTGCTATACATTGCAGACATTTGGGTTTGAGATCAGAAGATGAATATGAGAGGATAGATGACAATTTCAGCTTTCATTTCCTCGTATATTCTTATATATGGGTTAAAAAACTTAGAACATTGCACATTTGGTGGCAGCCCACCAAAGTTTTAGTTAAATTAAAGAAAACTAAAAGGGCACTTTAAAAGCACAGACCTCTGCAAAGGCCAATAAGCAAGTCTTTTTTATGATAGGTTCAAGTGCAAGTCAGTTCATGATGGGAGTATTTATGGATTTTTGCCCAATCTCGCAAAAAATAATAATGCATCCATGCCGCGACTGCCCCATACTATACTGTTCAGAGACATTAAATGTTTAAACAATCAGATTGTTGGACTGGCTATGCCCATGCTTGTGTACTGACTCCCTCTTTTGTCATTTATTGTCAAAATGGTTTGCCTTTCTCCCATGGATAGCTCCCTGGTCTACTTGTTGGTTTATCCTTTAACAATCCTGTATCCTGTAACAACTAATGCTAAACCCATGGCACAGACCATGAGCAGATATTTACAGTTATTAACTGTTTAAACAATTAATCTACCTGGGCAACAAGAAACACCTGTCAGTCACATATTTTAATCATTTGAAAAATGGGTGGGTTCAAACAAAAGATGTTACAGTTGCCAAGTTTAACACATCTAGTTGTAAATATAAGGAAATTGAAGCTAAAATCTATCCTCTCATATTCATCTTTTGATTTCAAATCCAAATGTCTTCAGTATATAGCCCAAACAAAAGAACTGGTCTTGCCATTCAAATACTTTCAGATGCGACTGTACATAAAATACCACAATTGTGCTTCCATTACTACTTGAGAAGTAAGTGTATTGTTTTAACTCACTGCACATCCATCGATGATGGCACTAATGTATGGATTGTTGTCATGTGACATCTCTTCATCATTGGAACCCAGGAAGCGGATAGCCTTGTCATGTGAGTTTAGCTCCTGGTCATGCCAGGCCACAGAATGGTAGCAGTTATATGTGAGGTTCTGCCGGGCCGAGGCACTTAGCAAGCGCAGGAATGTCATTTGGACCACACCAATTGGATTGCTCTCAGCATCCATGTAAGAGAGCTGCAAATGCAGAAGGAAAAAATAGGTCCAGCTAGCAGTTTGGGATATAGTGCCTTCTAGAATTTCATTTGAACATTTATGTGATTATACATCACACCTTTTAGCTAGTTGGAGGAAATATTTGAAAGACATCCAAAAGCAATGTGGATTGAAAGTTTATTGAGATTAATGAGGCTAAGACAACCTTAACCCTAATGTTCTGTAGAGAATCCTCTAAGGTATGTACATTTCACAAAGGGTTAGATTTAAACATGTCCAATAAATATTATTATTATTATATTAAACATAAATAAAAATAAAACATGAGCTAGGATACAATCAACGGATAAGTTCAGAATTTCAGTGGAGGACTTCTGCAACATGTCAAAATTGTGTTCAAAAGGCATTCTCATTAAATTAGGTATCACACTGATAAGACAAACTACAGCAATATTAAATAAAAGGTTATTTCTTGTATCTCTGGTGTGATGTAACATTTGCATTTTAACAATTTGTGCAAATGTTTTTCTCCATACCAACCCATGTCAGTTAGAACACGCCATTACGTCCTTTTTACGTCTTTTACACATATGACCTTGACTGTGACAGCAAGAAATGCACATGCTATGCATGCATACATACACACTCACACACAGTGTACTTACGTGTTTTCCTCATCATACACTCATATGCACTGACCTCAGACATGCAAGATAATACGAACTTGCATACTAAACACAAACACACTGACTGGAAATAGAGGTATTTATGCATAAGGAGTTAAACTATGTTAAAGAATATAAAAGTCACTACATTATCCAGTCAATGTGTATGTGTCTGTATATTTTCCACAGATTTTTCTGGTTCGCCTGGTCTATTAGCACAGGGAAACATTACCCTGTTCACAGTCATCATATCATCAGTGGCTGAACCCAGAAGTGACCGTGAGTCTCATTGTCTTGTTGGCACTATTTCCACCAGACTTGCCAGAGAGAATGGGAAACAGCCATTTATACAACATGCAAGGGTCCAGAACATTCTTCAAAAGAGTGTACTATGAAAGTGTTTCTCCAGTTTATAGACACTGAGGATGAAGACAGAGGCTTTCAGGCAAAATGGACCACAGATAAACTACTATTAAGGAAAGTTCAATTATCAAGGGGAGTGTTATTCTTAAATTAAGTCACAGCTATGAGTGACCCTTCTGCCCTCATCTCCCAGATTGGCCATAATTCTGTGCACTCACTCTGTTGCTATCATAGTACAGAGAAGCTCATGCAATACCATGCTCAAACATAACCAGATGCCAAGAGCTGCAACTGCAGTGCTAGAGTCATGCAGAACCACAGGTATCCAAGAGATGGAACCTCAGAACCATGGCACCTTGAAACCTAGGAACTTAGGACCTTGGCTCCTCAGATCATAAGAACATTGGAACCACACAACTGTGGGAACCTCAGAACTTTAGAACTGAGTAACCTCAGACCTTCAGAACCTCAGGACCTCAGAAAAGGAACCTCAGAACCAAAGTTCACTCTCTTGGATCCCATCGTGGGCCTTTCTACTTACCATGGAACCCCGTTTGTAGCGACTATACCAAGTGCCTGGGCTGTCTTTGGGCCATCGAGCCATTTTGCTCTGTAAAATAACAAGAGTAATTCAGGAGGTGGAAGGTGGATGGAGGGTCACGGAGATGCTCTTACCAGTTTACCACGTTTGAATTCACTGTACCAGGTGCCTGGATTCTCCTTCACCCAGGAGGTTAGCCTAGTCTGAGACACCAGAGCAAGAGAAAGAATGGGAGTTTAAAAAATGGGAACATGACCAAGAGATACAGGGAAGAAAGAAAGAAAGAACAAGAAGAGCAACAAAGAGTAAGACAAGATACAGAATGGGAAGGTTAGGAGAAGCAGAAGAAAAATACTAATAGAAGAATAGAAAAGAAGATAAAAATAAGTTCAAGAAATTATGAAAAAAGGAAAAAGCGTTTGGAGAACTGCAACATAAAAAGAACATGATACCAATTATACTAGTTAACTTGGTAATTTTAAATCAGAAGATACTTCATGAGGCAAATAGTCCTCTGGTCCCCCAAACAATTTTGTTCTCTCTTAGCTCCTAACACATCAGAACCAAGCAGCCAATAACACTAAATATCTGGTACAGGTGTTGAGAACTAGGAAAAGGTAAAAAAATGTGGGCCATTTGATGACATCTGAAGACTAGGTTGTAAAATGCTGGTTCGTGTTACGGAAATTTAATCTACGCCACATGGCTGTTATTACATAGAATTTTGATAATAGGACTTGATATCACCAACTACCATTTATAAGTTGTTTAGTATATCACTATTCATATCTCAATTTGGTCATTACAAACAGTGGTCAGAACATAGCTACAATGTGTTTAACATGCTTCTGATACAACCATTTTCAACAAAGCCAATAAAGCAAAACCTTAACTATTAATACTGATGTTTTTTCTTCTGCATATTTAAAATCTGGATGATTAGGGAGAACGTTGAAACATTGCATGCGAGTGTTTATCTTGCATGAATAATATTTATTCAGGCATAAATATTTTACTAAAGACAAAGTGCAGTTATATATCTAAATGAAAGCCATGGTGAATGTGTAGCAAAGCGGAAGAGACAGTAACAAATTTTAGAATCTGTGGCTAAAATAGCCAAATACAAAAGCTCTCAATTTACAGAAATTCTAAACCTGATGATTAAAAATTACACGTGTACACATTAGTCAACACTTGTAATTAGTAGGGGTGTAACGATACATTGTGCCACGATACATTGTCAATGTGCATCATTGAGATATCACGATATCTCGTGTGCTCTGTTTATAATGCCATCTAATAGCATTTTTTGAACAGCAGAGTGCTGTCCACCTTCACTAGCATGTCATATGTCATGCTTTCATACAACACTGTCGTCAGCCTCATAAACAGCCTAGCAGCTTCAAAACAAAAGCAAACGCGATACAAACTTTGAAAGACACAGACAGTGTAGCAATAACCACAGACGGGTGGACTACAAGGGCTACCTAGAGCTATGTCACTATAACAGCACATGTGATCACCGGAGAGTGGGAAATGGCGAGCTTCCAAACTCGCCCTCTAAACATAGCCAAGGAAATCAGCTGTTTCGGAGTGGGAGCTTGAAAATCTAATCGCAACATTGCTGTCTTATGGAGGCTGGACTAGCACCCACACTTTGCCTACACTTTAAAGCTTGCTTTGGGAAGAAAATATGCACTGTTTTACACTTCAGAAGTAAAAAATAATGGTCTTTTATAATTGTTCTTTGTTTAAATTTTGTTTAAAATATCATAAGAAAATTAACTTGTATCGAAAATAAGAAAATGTATCGTGGATTGAATTGAATTGAATAGTGAGCAGACTGTATCGTTACACCCCTAGTAATTAGTAAGAAAATACATCTACACATGGTACAGTATAAACTTCGTAAACTGCATCACATTGAATGTGTATGGAGTGTACTATACTACTATACTACTACTGCTACTACTACTATAAACAGCCGATTTCCTTGCTTTGGACCACCCGCAGCACAGGTGTGATTATGGCATGGTAGTCTACAGCAGTGCTGTGTCTTGTTTTTGGGTTGATTGAGCCCTTCATCAGTACTCAGATTTAGAGCACCACAGCTGGCTGTAAACTGACAGTATCATCCCAGCAGTGACAGTATGGGGTTTAGAAATCGCAGCTTCTTTGCTGTGTCATAAGGGAATATACTCATAGGGGAATCCCTTACCACTGATGGATGGCATAGAGGTGGCTGACAAATTAGGCTGCAATCATTAATAGTATAGCTATAAGCTATGTTGTAACCACAGATTTTGTCCATGGCCCTGCAGGCATTTGCTCATGTGAATACTCACCCCTTCGCTCTTTTTATCTGGGAAGATACAGCTCTCTCCTCCAGCTGTGAAGTTGCAGTAAACCTTGAAAGAATCTCGTGAGCAGCCCTGGTTTGGATCAATCCAGTACTCCCCTTTAAAAAGAAAACACAAAACAAAACAAAGGTTGGCAACATGAAAGGTTTTATGATTGTTACATTGTTTTTTTACATTTACTATGGGTGCTGGAGTCAAAATCAACCCTTTTTTGTTAATGTTTTCACCCTATACAAGCTCCTCTACAGGAGAATAATGTGCCCAGGGGAATAAAAAAATAGGAGAGGGCCAACTGTGTCTGACACAGTGACACTGTGTCTGAAGCAACAGCTTATTATGTCTCTGTCTTGCTGTGCTGCTGCCTTCTATTCAAATTTATACATACAATAACAATGACTTTTCTTATTATTATATAAATATTTATTTGACTTATTTTCATATTCCCTTTTCGATGAAAACCCCAAACCTGGAATAAACCTAATTTTGAGTTCACCTTACTTTTACTTCTGGACATTCCCTTTTGTTGCTGCATGGCATGGATGAGTAATGAGTCATCAAAGTGCTGACTAAGGGTCTTTATAATGCGTATGCAAATTATTTGTACAGGCACAACAATAAAATTTCACAATGGGAACAAGCATTCAAATTTGGATTTGCAACAATTCAAAATTCACATAAAATGAGATATTGAAAAGACATGGAAAGTGTGTGTGTGTGTGTGTGTGTGTGTGCACCCACCATCAGGGAAGTCAGGGTGGCAGAGCTGCAGGTCTTTGCAGGTGCGTGCGGGGTTGCTCTTTGTGCCCAGTGGGTGCTTCATCTGTTCAATCTCCTGCTTGAGGGAGTTCAACGACCCAAAGATCTCCTCCATACCATCCTCATAATCCTTGTAGCTGGCATCAGGTGCATCATCCACCAGTTGGCTAGCATCGATGCTCCTCCGTGCTCTCTTTGGGCTTGAATGGATGGGCAGTGGGTGGATGACATCACCTGGTGGCCCCTTAACATGTGCATTGGGAGGCAGCGGTGTTAGTAATCAAGCTTTTCATCATTGCAAATCCAAACAAACTGCATGCATTGAACATTATGAATGTGTATGAGTTTGGTCACTTTTTTGGTATGAAATAAAGCAAAAATGATAATTATTTTTCTTGCAGATACTAGTACTGACCGGTGGACCCGGAGGTCCTGGTACTCCTCTTTCTCCCTTTGGTCCTGTTTGACCCTAGAGAGAAAGAGACAGAGACAGATGAAGATGAAAAAACAAACCAAAACCCAAGCATTTTTTATACATTCTTGGTTGAGAAAGAAAGCTTACTGATGATCCTTTAGCTCCTTTAGGACCAGGGGGGCCCTGCATAAAACACACACACAAACAAACAAATATTCATATATGCAACCATCTTAAAAGGTTTGGTAAGTGTGGTAAGGTAAGCAGGTTTGGACTGAATGATGCTGATTGATTGTTTGCTGAAAACATACAGGCAAGCCAGGAGGCCCAATAGGTCCCATAGGTCCAGCAGGGCCAGCAATACCCTGTGCAAAGAGAATGAAACAGAGAGAGAGAGAGAAAGAGAGAGAGAGAGAGGGAAAGGGAGAGAAACAAAAAGACAGCTTTATTCAATAAAATCATAAGGACCATATGTGAATAAACATAATTTCTCTGTATGCATGTCTCAGATTTCCAAACATACCATATGACCACGTTTGCAGAACCATGACCATCACACCCATATGTGCTTTTAGAACATCAAATTCCACATTTAGTCCCTCCATGCTATTAATCTCCACACTTTTGACTAGATTTGAAGCGTGACTGTGAAATTTGCTCATTCAGCCACAAAAGTAAGGTTGGGTACTGATGTTGGGTGAGGAGACCTTGGCAAATGAAGTCTTAATGAACTTTGATTTGTTCACAGGGGCAGTGTCATTTTGTTTAGGCCCCATAGTTCCCATGAAGGGAAATTGTTAAGCTACAGCATAGAAAATAATCCTATAAAAGTGTGTGCTTCCAATTTTGTGGCAATAGATTGGGGATGGCTCACATACTGGTATGATGGTCAGGTGTCCACAAACATTTGGCCATATAGTATATATATTTATATACTATATAGTATATGATTAATATATGAATATATGATTGTGTATGTCAGAATCCTGCCTGCTGAGGTGTGAGTGAACATTGTGTATTGTTGTGAAAGTGTTTATCTGATATTTGTGTAAATTGTTTGTGTGTGCATCGTACATTGTCTCCTTTAGGTCCGGATCCTCCCTGTGGTCCTGGCAGTCCTCTGTCTCCTTTGTCTCCCTGCTCACCAGGAGGCCCAATCAACCCAATCAGACCTGGATGACCCTGAAATGCAAATAATTAAAAAAATAAGGTAAAATCACTGGCTCTATGTTACTGTGAGTGGTATTTTTTGGCATGGTTTGGGTACTCTTCTCCCCATAGAGGATCAAACTTAAATTTCTGTTTTTTTGTTTCTTGTAGGATGACCCCATAGTCCCATAGAATTCCATAGTGCACAAGGATTCACTGAATGGTTTGAGGATGAAAATGATGCAAATCATAAGTTATGGGTTTCACATATCCCAAAAGTTGAGCTACTTTGGGAGATTTTGGAGCAACTGGGCAGTAATTGACAGTGAACTGTCATCAAATCACTAACTGAGGAGGTGTCATATGGAAGAATAGTGCCCCCCCCCATACACTTCCAGATACTGTCTATACCAAGGCACATGAAAGTTGTTCTGGCAGCTTATGGTGACCCTAGACACTTTATGATGATTTCCCTTTAATTTGCCACCAATCTGAATGTTTTATCCTCAGAAAAGTGGCCCTTACCTTTTCTCCTTTAACTCCTGTGTCTCCTTTCAGTCCAGGCAGTCCAGGTGGACCCTGAGTGACAGTGTGTGTGAGAGAGAGAGAGAGAGAGTGAAAGAGAAAGAGAGAGAGAAAGAGAGAGAGAGATTTTCAATTGTTATTTTTAGACTCTTTTGCAGTAATTTAAGTGTTGTAATAGGAGGTGTTTTGAGAGAGTACCATAGGTCCTGGGGGTCCATCAGGTCCAGGAGTCCCAGGTAGGCCTTGTTCTCCCTAGAAAATATACTGAATTAATTCCCTGAATTAATTCCCTGAAGTATATTAATGCATGATTGCTGCCTCAGCTTTGCATATATGTTCTATATTATATATATTGTATGTTATGCCAAAAAGTGATGTGGCTATAACTGAAAGAATGTTGAAAAGCAAGTCTGTGTGGGATCTCAGTAATCTCACTAATATATTCTACTTAAACAAAAAATGACAAAGGTCTCGCTTATGGAACTCACTACTGGGCCAGGAATTCCTCGCAATCCTTCGGGACCAGGCTTGCCAGGAGCACCTTGCGGTCCAACAGGACCTGTTTTACCCTGTGGACCCTCAAGACCCTGCTCGCCCTGAGAAATAAAGGCAAAGACAAAAATAGTTAGATGCAATGCCACAGTAGTCTCGTAATGCAAAAATAATGTTTCACCAAAAACAGCTTAAAATTTATGTCTTGAGATTGTTTTGCTGTCCTTTACCTTAGCTCCTTTCTCTCCCTGTCGTCCCTCAGGTCCTGCCACACCTGGAGGACCCTAAACATAGAGAAATGGAATTAAAAAAAAGAACGAAGTACGAATATTGATAAATAGACTGGTGGACAGACAAAAACAGATTGACAGTTCTCATACAGAGAAGTACAACATTCAGAAAACTTACTCTCTTTCCTGGAGGTCCAGGTGGTCCAGATTCACCAGTTGGTCCTGGAGATCCCTGATACAAAAAATTGTCACAAATAAATAGAACAACTGCACCCACATTTCAGAAATCTTTGAGAAATGGATGATTGACAGGTTAACTTACAGGTTGACCAGCCTCTCCATCATCACCTTTATCACCAGCAGGACCATCCAAACCCTGAAAAATAGTTGCTGTGATGTTGCTTTCCAAATGATTATGTACAGTGATTTACTAACACATAATACCACATGAATACTCATGTAAATACATAATAAAACATACAGGTGGACCGGGCTCTCCAGGAGGTCCAGGGTCACCAGGAAAACCACTTGGACCCTAAAAAACAAAATAATAAAGAAAAATGATAATTGCTTTTATATCATATTATGAATTCAAAATACCAATTTAAATCTATTTAAGTATTATTGTTTAACAGATGATTTAGTAAAGGTTTTGGTACTGTGTATATTCATAATTTTAAAAAAAATTCTTTATTTTGACATTTGATTTCTCTAAGGAAAATACATAAGAATAAGAATTCTTATGAATAAGAATGAGTTAAAAGAAAGAATGGTTGTTTCATTTCTGATACATAATGAGGGTCAGAACTCACTGGACTTCCTTTAGGACCATCATCACCAGGAGGGCCCTTAGGTCCTGGTGGACCAGCAGCGCCCGCAGGACCAGCTTCTCCTTTCTCTCCTCGCTCTCCTCTTGGTCCCTGACACATACACACACCATCCAGGTCAGATTTTTTATTTTCACTTATCAAAAACTAATACAGTTATCAACTCAGACTATCCTTGTGAAGAATAACTAAATCTAAGAAAGAAAGCTTAGAGCTGTTAGCGAAATCCTCATATGAAACAAAGTTCTGCTTTATCAGCAAGTTATACTGGTATCAGCACTAATATTTGCCTCAGACTGTGTAGTGTAATGGTGGCCCTTTTACAAAGAAATATCCTGTAATTATGTCAAATACAACTGTGTAATGAAGCACAGTTGTGATTTTTTGTGGCTTAGATCACTGTATCATACCGGAGGGCCAATGTCGCCTTGCAAACCGGGCTCTCCAGGCTCACCTGGGTCTCCCTAGACAGAGAGATAGTGAGAGAGAGAGAGAGAGAGAGAGAGATGGAGCAAAGTGTCAGTAAAGATCACAACGTTACACTAGGTAACAGTGCTAGTCATAACTCAAGATAGAGCCTGTCCATGAAACTGATACTTAAATGAAACTTAACAATGATGCTTCCAAACCTCTTAGCATACAGGCATTTAACTTTTCATTAACTTTTTAAGGCTACTGTTCATGTATTGATCTAAAATCAATTACCTTACTATGTTGATACAAGGGTTATTGAAGGGCTATGTTCTTTTCTAATAACATCTAACTCTGTTTATAATGTCCATTCAGTTTTCAAACCTTCTCTCCCACAGCTCCAGGGTTTCCAATACCTCCAGGGGGGCCCTGGGGTCCATCAGCACCTGGGGGTCCAGAGGGGCCTCGGGGACCTGGAGGACCAGGTGGACCCTGAGAGAGAGAGTGAGAGAGAGTGAGAGAGAGTGTGAGAGAGTGAGGGGGGGGGAGAAGAGACATGGGTGAGACTGAATTAAATTCAGACTACTGCTGAATATTAACCATCATGTTTGGTTTGTGTCAACTTGACCTTCTTTAAATTTTACTTTCAGAAATTTACTTATCAGAAATCTGAGTGCATTTCTTCTTACCATGTGACCAACGTCTCCAGTTTCTCCTTTCTCACCAGGCGGTCCAGGCAAACCCTGTGGGCAAAAGAAACCAGAAGTTAATAAAAAATGCCTTCATTCTTTACTAAATAATTCTTTTGATTCATTAAAAGCAGTGGGGACAGTAAACAATATAAAGTCTTAGCTGCCATTAGACAGCAATTGTGTGTGAACACATTCTCACCTGTAGGCCAACAGGTCCCGGTGGTCCAGGGAATCCTCGTGGGCCCTCATCTCCTTTTTGTCCAAACAAACCCTGCTGTCCTCTCGGACCAGGCTCTCCATCAGCTCCCTAAAGAGGAAGGCTTGTTTTAGTTTTTAATTATATTGTTATCCCACATAAATAGTTTTGATTTAAAACTTTGGAACAACAAGTGATCAGTCTATTTGGGTGAAGCTCCCTCATGAAGATCTTTGTGAAGTGTGGGTATGTTCATCAGCAATACTGTGTAAATTTTAAAATATAAAAGATTTAAAAATTTTATTTTATTGATTTAAGACTTTCATTGTCACTCTATAAGTCTATGCACTAATGTTTTTATTACTGGTCTTAAATAGTAGAAAATAGTACAAATGAATACCTGAGCAGGTGTGACCAAACTTGTGATGGATTTTGAATCTCAAATGCCATTTACCAGGAAAGGAAAGAAAAGCTTTCCTGATCATTTCAAAGAGCATAAAGTGCATAAGTGAGACTACAATGATGTAATTACTCATGATGTTATGACATTTGTGATAATATTATTACAAACTTATTTCTATGACTTCTTGTTTATGTGACTTGTTGAATACTGTCTGTTTACAGCATGTTACATAGTGTAAAGACATAATATAAAGACTGGACTTTTAAGAAGACACTGAAATATGTAATAAATAAATAGATGAATATTACTCACAGCAGGACCAGGTGCACCAATTGGCCCTTGGGGACCAGTCGGCCCAGGTGGACCCTGAAAAAAAGAAGGAATAGTGTAAAAAAAAATTGAAAACAAAACTGTTTAGGTTGTTACATTTGCATTCATATTTATAATCACCACCTGCAGGTAAAGCAAGATGGTACATGCAGAAAAAAAATAGACTCACCTGTTCTCCTTTATCTCCTTTGCTACCTTTCTGACCAGGCTCACCGATTTCACCCTGTCAAATAAAAGATATTTCTACTGTAAAAGGACCTAAACGGTAATTTAAAAATGGCAAATAAGACTTTTAGTCCTTTAGAGTAGTCATACCTTATCTCCATCTTCTCCTGGAGGTCCAAGAGGTCCAGCAGGACCAGGCAATCCAACAGGACCCTGAATACCATCTCTACCAGCAGGGCCTTGAGGTCCTTTTTCTCCCTGAAGAAATAAATAACAAGATTGAAAGATGTGTTAGTACTCTGATTAGTGCTCAAAGATTTAGAAGAGTTAGAAGAATTTTAGAAGTTCAGGGTTAGGGTTTAGAGTCTGAGTTAGAGATTATGTTTAAAGTTTAGAAATTAGAAGTCAGGGTCAATTTTAGAATTAGATTTAGGGAATATGAATCCAGAGATAGGAATTAAGCTTTCAGAGTTTAGGGTTCATTCAGGTTAGGAATTAGGATTTAGGAATTTTTTCAGTAGGAAGGCTAAAATGTAAAGGCTAAAATAACAAAAGTCGAAGTAAGCCATAAGATAAGGTGTCTAGTGTCCAGTTCAAGTTTAAGGCAGGGGTTTAGCTAGTATAACAGGAAAATTGTACAGGAGGACAAGTGATACTCACCGGTCCACCTTTCTCTCCAGCAGGTCCTGGAGGTCCCTGAGGTCCTGGGCGGCCAGGAGGTCCAGTGGGACCTGTTGGACCAGCAGGCCCTCGCTCACCAGGTGAACCCTGGATGAAAAGAAACAAGGAGAGAAAGGACATTGTAACTGGTAGTACATGTAACAAAACCAGTAATTTAGAGAACATGTTGAAAAAGTCTTTGTTTAGAATGGAACACTAATATAAAATTAATATAAAACTTTTACCACTGAACATGTTGACTAACTATGGCATATGTGTCTAATGAAAAATACTGATTATTTAAAAACAGTGAGAGAGAAAGAGAGAGAATAACAGACAAACCTGCACATATTTACTTACTGAAGAGCCACTGTGTCAGCAGAGGACAAAAAATGGAATAAAACAGTGAATGTAAAAGAGGCAGCAAAATAGGAGAGATAGGGAGAGAATGATAGAGGGAGTTAGGAAAAGAAAGGTAGATGGAGAGGTGTTTACTCACAGCAGGTCCAGGTGGACCCGGTGGTCCTTCATTCCCTTTCAAACCTGCAGCTCCCTGTAGAAAAAAGATTATAACTACATATATACAAATAATTGTTTTTCTTTTTTTCATTTTTGGATGCTAAGTTGATTTGGTGCTTTTTGATTATTTTCAATCGTTACAAAAAAGTAACTTTTTCTTTAGAGCTGAATGTGTGTTTATATACAGTAAGTGTAAATATAAGTTAGGAAAGCTCAAATGTCAATATTTATGTTATTTATTAAATTTGGAGTTTGCTGTGATTAAAAATTGCTTACAATGGCTCAATATTATTGTAGCAACCTATTTTGCATACAATTTTGTATACAAGTTTTAAAGGTGCTTTAGATAGAATTGCCAGCCAAATGAGGCAAATGTAATAAATAATCTAATTTTAATAAATAAATAACTATAAATAACATGGTGCCCAGGATAATTAATATGTGTCCAAAGTATGTGGCAAACTATTTTTCCCATCTTTGTGAGAGGCACATTGATAAGACAAGTATGCATATAGTCTAGCTGATCTTTAATTTAGTTACATTTAATACATTACTTGCAAATAACATCATTATGGTAATATAATTATATGTTGAATAAATACTTTTATATTGTGTGTTTAGAATGGGAATGGGATTTTAGATGCTGTCTAAACTTTAATGGTCAGAATAAAAATACATCTATTTTGTTGTTCTTGACATGATGTAATCTTGCATGTTTTTTCAAATAAGCTAAACTAAACACTAATTGAAGTAAATATCACTTATATTGGGCATTTTACAATACAATTTAATATACCATATAAAATACAATTTTATAATTGCACTGGTATAAAATTAAAGGTTAGTGTTGTAAATATCACTTACAACAGGCCCAGGTAAGCCTCTCTCCCCAGGAAAACCTCGCAGTCCTTGGGGTCCATCTTTACCAGCAGGGCCTGCTGGACCTGGATCTCCCTAAATACACACATAACCACACGCACACCAGAGGGAATCAGATATAATGCCTACAAGTCAAAATAAGGTTTTACCTCATTTAAGTCTTTTGCTTGATTGTTAAAAAAAGTTTGGCTTGACTACCAAGAACTTTACTCATTTATTTTATATTTCATTTTATTCAAAACCAAAACAAGGTTTCTTTCCATTACTGTAGGGTTTTTATTTTCCAAAAACAAGACTGTTAAGTGATGTTCTTACATCACTGTTAATATAATGCAAAAAAACAACAAAGCAGTATTCATGATATAACGCACAGGAAACCATACTCAATTACTCGGTGCAAGGTGTTATTTATTAAGAGACAACAATAATATCAGCATGTAAGGAGAGTCCATGTGTTCTATTTGAATTATAATGTGTCTGTTTTAGCAAAATGATGTGAATAGAGTATCCTTACTTTATTCACATATATACTGATATACTGAATTACATTTTCATTTGAGGATTTATCACACAGCTAAAATAATTTTCTAAAATGTCTATACATTATTCTTGAGTAGTAATCATCAAATAACTAGAATTTAAATTTGATTCAGATGAAATAAAGCCAGTGCTTGGTGGTGAACCAGACCCTAGATTGCTTCTGCAGGGTAGAACTGCAAAAGTTAGAGAATTAGTTAGAGTTAGAAATGGGGCTAGTATTTATATCCTGTCTTCATATTAAGTATGACTTATGAATTTCACATGAAACCATGGTCTTTAATACACATTGCTTATATGCATATGAGTGTGGGTGTACTGATGCATGCATGTGCGTGTGTTCACACCTTGGATCCCTCTTTACCAGCAGGTCCAGGTAGACCTTGTTCACCTGGTGGTCCTGGAGGTCCGGGATGGCCTCGCTCTCCCATTGGTCCGGTTTCACCCGTTGGTCCCTACACAGTGAGGAATGGGTAATGAATGAGTTATAAGTAACACATTCGCTTCAGCCTTAACTGAACTGAACAAAGATTTTGTACAGGACAGGGAATGTGTACCTGATTGGTTAGTATAAAAATGCATCAAAATGCATCCGTGATGATCAGAATGTATCTTCTTGTGTCTTTGTGTGTGTGTGAGACCATGTTTTTATATCTGTCCCCACGAGGGTGGGAATATCTTATTTGACTGACATTTCACTGGTTCCCATAAGGAAAGTGGGTTTTTTGTTGACATTTTTAACAAAAACAAAAAAATAATCAAAAAGTTAAAAAAATAGTCAAAAAGTTGCCTTTTCATGACTGTGGTTGTGGTTAAGGTTAGGGTTAGGGCTAGGCATAGCCTTAATTATCTGCATTAATAATTATGTCAGTGGAAGGTCCTCACAAGTATAGCAAGACAAAGTCTCTCTCTCTGTGTATGTGTGTGTGTGTGTGTGTGTGTGCGTGTATACACTAACCTGAGGTCCCAAAACACCTGGAGGTCCAGGAGGTCCAGTCTTTCCTTGAAAACCCTGAGAAGAGGACAAGTCCATAAGTGAGGAATGAAAAACTGGCAGTAGCAGTGTTTGAACAGGTGGAGGGACAGATGTTTGGATAGTTATAGAGGACAGTTGGGCAACAGGTATAGAAAAAGACAGAGATACTGTAGCTGTAGAGAGTAGGTGCAAAGATGGATGGACAGGGGGATGAAAGGGATAATTATATCTTATAAAAATGGGTGGGATTGAGGACATGTAATGGTATGTGAGTTATATTAACCTTTATCAAAATGCATTCTGGGTGATCAGAACACTTCTTCTTTTGTGCATGTTTGTGAGTATGTGTGTGTGTGTGTGTGTGATGACTCACTGTCTCTCCTCTCTGGCCGGGGTGCCCTGGCAGTCCGTCTTTTCCAGGTGGTCCCTAAGAAGCAATGGACAGATAAGAGAAAAAAAACAGAAAATGAGGAACATTACCTTTCCATTTTCTATTCCATTTTCTACTGCAAATGCCACTCACAGGAGGCCCTTTAGGTCCAGGAAATCCAGTTGATCCCTGAGGTCCTGGAAGACCCTGCAGAACACACATATTACACCTTATCATTTCCAAGTTTTTGATCATTTTGCTAACATTTTGGTCTACTCTTTGGCTTGCTCTCTTGGTTGGAAGAGGCTGGATATGGCATAGCAACAGCATACAACTTATAAGTATAATAACAGGTGCTCTTGACGCTAAACAGAGCTCACCAAATGTGCATAAATCTGGTTCAGATTATGCATAATGTTCTCACACACCTAGAGTCAACACCTAAACAGTTGTGAACAGTTTATTTATAATCTTTGGATATGAATATATTACTGATCTGTAATCTGTTCAAAAGAGTATTGTAAATTCATACCCGTTCACCAGGTGGTCCTGGAGGTCCATCACTTCCTGAGTTGCCCTGTGGAGATGCAAATAGGAATGAGGAAAGGAAATGTACATGTACATATAAAATATGCTTTATCTTTATGCTAAAGGCCTAGATTCACTACATCCATGTTTTATGTACAACTGTTTCATAAATTCTAAGCAAAATTCCAAAACAGCAAACCCATGCGCAATTCCATTAAATACTGGTCTAAAGAGGAGGCACAAGGTCACATAATTAAAAGAGTTGTAGCTAAATAAAGAGAGACATAGACTCAATCCCAACCCCCATATTACTGAATTAATTTGTATGTAAATCTTTTGTATGTTTGATCATTACAGTACAAATGGTTTAAGTAGTGTTAGTTAGCTAACAACCATTTAGTGGACAGCTCAAAGCTTCCCCAGTTTCCACCACATTTGTGGCCACATACAAAATCATTTAAACGTATTTAATAGGGTGTGAATGCACATCACCACAGTGACAAACAGTACCCTCGGAAAGTATTGGTGCAAGGCTACTACTCAAGACCACTTCATTTTTTTTGCTATACAGTAAAGGCATTTGGGTTTGAGGTGTATCAAAGCTAGTCTCCTCTTCAGTAGCTGAAATGCATGTTCAATTGGGTTAAGGTCTGGTGATTGCTCGGTCCTTCCACCTTCAACCTTTTTCCTTTGATAAAGTCCTTTCTCTGTTGGCAGTGTGTTTTAGGTCACTGTCTTGATGCAAGATGAAATTCCTCCCAATTAGATTGGAGGCATTTCTGTGTAATTTGTCAGAAAGAATATTTCTGTAGACTTCTGAATTCATTCTGCTGCTACCATCATGAGCTACATCATCAATGAAGCTTAATGAGCCAAATCCAGAAGCATACTAAAGTCATCCAAACTATGAAGTAACATATAGAAGTAGAATAAGAAAGTCTAAAGTAGAATTATTTACTAAACAAAAAAGTGTTAAACAAACCAGAATATGTTTTATATTTTAGTTTCTTCAAAGTAGACACATCTTGCTTAGTTGACAGCTTTGCACATCTTGGCATTTTTTCAGTCAGCTTTATGAGGTAGTAACCTGGAATGGCTTTCAGTTAACAGCTGGGCCTTGTCAAGAGTTTATTTCTTGAATTTCTTGCCCTCTTAATGTGTTTGAGACCATCAGTTGTGTTGTGAAGAGGTAGAGTTGGTGTACAGT
>JAOVYV010000019.1:431887-456492 GCA_025674545.1 Hassar affinis
CCTGCTAATTGAACCTTCACACTCTGCTCTTACTGGTGCAATGTGCAATTAATGAAGATTGGCCACCAGGCTGCTCCCACACTAAAATGACAGGTGTTTCAGTTTCATTGTCAAACCCCTGTAAATGCCCAAGTCGCAGTCAGCCTCACTTGTCAGGAACAATATAGTCATTAACATGCATGCAAAGCAGATCAGATACCTGAGGAACCTAGGAACTTCGCTTTGGGAACACGTAGCTATGGAATTAAGGGTTAAAACAGTTCTTGGCTATTAAATAAATGTATATATGATATTCAAATTAAATAGAAGAGTGTGCAATAGTAATTTTGGTGGCTGAAAACGTTGGTTTGGCTTCATGTCAGTCAGTCCGGCAGGTATTTCGTTACATCCTTATTGTAGAGTATGGACTTGAAACAAATGATGACACACAGGATTAGTACAGGGGACAGTAGTAGAGATGCGAACCAGGACAACACGTGCCAGTTCCTAAACTGCCGCAGCTTTGTTCATTTATCACGGATGACAGATGTTTGAGAGCGCTCGAGGGCAAACTTTCTCGGACAGCGGAACGTCAGCGATGCCTTCAAGCCTTTCACTTGAAAGCCAAGAGACCAAAAACAAAGGACGACCATTGCATGCTTTTATGGTATGAGCATTTATGAGCCCCGCATTACATTTATTAAATCCACGGGTGGGCGAGCTCTGTTCTTGTGCATGTGGGTGTGTGGTGATGGTGGTGGACGCAATTAGCCTTAAATGCATGAATGGCCATCACTAGATGCTTTTTGAAGCGCAAAAAAAAAAAAAAAGATGAACAAAAAAATGTATTGGAACTGGTGAGCATGCCCAAGATGTTCATCAAATTAGCACTGTGGTGTTTATTGGCCCTTGCTCCAAAGAAAATGCAGGCCTCAATTAAAGAATGGGAAGGATCACAAAGCAAATGTACAGTGCTCCCCTGATGCAGGGAAGGAACAGACATGGTGGCATGTTCTTTGGCTTCTCATTAAGCAGGATGCTGTCTCATTAGGCGCAGTGATACTGGGCGAGATTTGAATACATCTGAATGTCAAACAAGCCTTTATGGCACCAATGCGACTCGGGCGGATAGAGCAAGCTAGAGCTAATTGGCCAGTGGAGTGCGGCTGAGGATTCATTTGTCAACACATGGCGGTGTTCAACCAATTCAGATTACACAAATATTAGAGGGGGCAAACAAGCTGAGGTATTGATCACTTAATGTTATAACAGTGCTGAAGCTCTGTGAACGGTGATTTTATTTATTTAATTAATTTTGTTTCTAAAGATTAATACCTATTATTTCCAGTTCAATAAAATGAACAAGCCTAAAGGGTGATATCGCTTCCCTTGAAAAAAAATAATCTTTAATTATTAAAGCCGGTTACCTTTTCCAGCATGTTCATCTTTCCGAGGACTTTTTCCAACAGTATACATCTTTTATTACTTTTTTTTTTTCAAATTAATGAATTCATTATTTAAATTATCGCACCCAGTTATAAGGATAAAGCTTTTAAAATCATGCTTTACATACAGTACCAGTCAAAAGTTTGGACAGACCTGGCATTTTTCTTTATTTTAAAATGTTCTGCATTGTAGATTAATACTAAAGTCATCCAAACTATGTAGAAATACATACAGAATTATGTAGTGAACAAAAAAGTGTTAAACAAATCAGAATATGTTTTATATTTTAGATTCTTCTAAGCAGGCACCTCTTGCTTAGTTGACAGCTTTGCACATCTTGGCATTTTCTCAGTCAGCTTTATGAGGTAGTCACCTGGAACGGCTTTCAGTTAACAGCTGCGCCTTGTCAAGAGTTCATTTCTAAAATTTCTTGCCCTCTTAATGTGTTTGAGGCATCAGTCGTGTTGTGAAGAGGTAGAGTTTACAGGTATACCGTGAACAGCCCTATCTGAGTAATGTTCTAATTGTAATCCATATTACGGCAAGAACGAATCGACTAAGTAAAGAAAAACGACAGTCCATCATTACTGTAAGAAAAGAAGGTCAGTCAGTTGAGATGGTTTGGGATGAGTTGGAGCGCAGAGTGAAGGCAAAGCAGCCAATAACTGCTCAGCACCTCTGGGAACTCCTTCAAGACTGTTGGAAAACCATTTCAGGTGATAACCTCATGAAGCTGATTGAGAGAATGCCTACTTTAACACTTAAGTTTTGTACATGATTCCTTATGTGTTCCTTCATAGTCTGACTGACTTCAGTATTAATTTACAACATCAAAATAAAAAAATAAAAACTTTCACTGAGAAGGTTTAAACATATGACTGGTACTGTATATTGGGATCATGTGCAGATAGTTTCGTTCTTCACAAATTGGACTTTACATCAAGTTGGTAGAGGTTGATTTTGGTTCCAGAACTTGTGGCTCACATCTGTATTTCTTTACAAATTCCATTTTAGCCTTCTGAGTCTCGACATTTTTCTTTGAAAAATGGACAGTATTCCTTCACCTATGCCCCGTGGAGGTTTTTGATGATGTCACTAACTGTTTTTGAGTTTTCTTCACAGCTCTCACAATGTTTCTGTTATCAACTGCTGTTGTTTTCCTTAGCCAACCAGTTTGATGTCTGATTGTTAGAACACCCATGGTTTCTTCTCATGACATTACAAATCTTTTCTCAGTTTCAAAATGGTTTGCTTTTCTCCCATAGACAGTTCTCTGGTCTTCATGATGGTTAATCCTTTTTAGTAGCAAATGCAGTCTTCACAGCCAAAACTCAGGGCTCAAACCAAGAGTAGACATTCAGGGCTATTAATTGTTTAAACAATCAATCAACAAAGCACACCTGGGCAACAAGAAACACCTGAACAATGGGTGGGCTCAAATATAAAGTTGTTTAACACATCTAATTGTAAATGTCAGGAAATGGCCTTGCTGTTCCAATACTTTCAGAAGATATATATGTAGTTTTGGTCAGGTGGAAACTGGAACATATAATTGATTCAAAATATCAGTTAATGCCATAGTTTATTCCACAGAAAATACCCTGTGGAATAAACTTTTCTGTCAGGGCTGCATTAATGTTTTTACATTGGGACACCTTCAAAGTATATCCAGTCAAAGATTTAATAATAGTTCTTTTTCAGAGTTCTGTAAGCAAGCCAGGTGGGATGTTACCATGGCAAAAATCATAAAGAAAATATTCTAGTTGACCCATATTCACACACTGGCTTTAATTAATTTAGAAATAGAAAAGTTCAGCAGAATAAGAGGCTGTTCGGTTAGTGCTCTGTTATGCACATCACTCTCAATCTGTCGTGATCTGTCAACATCAGGGAAATTTTTTTTTGTCATTTTTATTTTATTTTTTTCATTGTCTTTCACTGTCTACTTTACATGAGCCACATAGCAACAATGAAAAATAACATACTAGAAAATTAAAGATGAACACTGTAACCCTGCAAATAACAATACAAATTGCTGTATATGTAATTTTTTGCCTGAAGCCTTGTTAAACTAGCAGTGCACTACAAGATCTAGTGTAGCAGTGACTCACAAAATGAGTCTGCCATTTTCATTCTTAATCACTGACATCCATGTCATTCATCCATGTGTTGTTCAATCCATTCACAATTACCATAAAAAGAAGTAGATGAAAAAGTTTTTCACTTTACCTGTTCTCATACATGTCTCTCATGAAATTAAAAGTTAGTTACCTTTGGTCCTGTTTTTCCTGTGGGTCCTCTGGGGCCTCGTTCTCCGCGAGGGCCCTAGAAAAAAAAGGGACAAATGGATGAAAGATGAGGAATGTATTCTTTTACCAGGTTCCTCTGGCTAAACTTTTTTAAGCATCAATCTTTATGCATGTGTTACTGCAGTAAGAAGAATCTTACTGTAGGTCCTCGCTGTCCTCGTGGTCCAGGCTTTCCAGCTGTTCCCTACAGAAAGACAGAGATAAACCCAAAAGACAGTTAGAGAAAGTATTTGTATTAGTTTACATTGAGTATATTGGTTTAGAAGGCATGCTGAGTGTGAGGGAGTTTGCAGAGTCATCAGGATACTGTCATACCCTTGTTCCCTTTTCTCCATTGGCTCCTGGGAATCCTTGGAATCCTTGTGAACCCTAAAAAGTAGAGAAAGAGAGAATGAGAAAAAAACATGTTCCTTATGTCAAGGAAAAAGATATGACAGGTAGTCTGTGCCACAAAACTTGCCTTTGGCCCTTGTCTTCCAGGATAACCCGGCAATCCTGGAACACCAATCTTGCCCTAAAACAATTCAAACAAACACATAAATAAGCAGAATCCTAATCAGGACGCCACAGTCAGACTATAAACAGATTACTATATGCAGATTCAAGGTTCTTTGAGCTATGATACTAGCAATTTCTACTGCTAGAAATTAGCCATACAATACCCACAACAAACAATTACAAACATAACATGTCATGTACTGAAAAGTACTCCTAAGCTACATAAAACCTGTAAAGAACAAGACACAGTCAATACAATAACTGCTTTTCAGTATGACGTAGTGTTTTTACATTTTACAGTTTACATTTTTAACATACAAATGCACTGTTTTTAACACAAGCATGCACATTTTCATCAGATCCAATCTAAACATCCCCTACAAGTAAACACTGCTGTGAGAAAATACAGAAAGCTTTTTTGCTTTCATGTGTTGGAAATATAAAGTATAGAAATATGCAGCTACATTTAATATTCACTTTGTGTCAGGGTACTGCTGTAGCTACACACAGACTTGTGTTTGATTGTGTCATTTTGTTTATGAACAAGGAACTGTTTAAGAGTAAAATGTGATGCATCTAAGACGTTATCCCTTGATGATTTCGAAGCATGCAAAGCAGAACAAGACAAAAGATCCGAACATATACAAACATGTATACACACCTTCTCTCCAGTTGCTCCAAGAGGTCCAGCATCTCCAGGAAGACCAGATCGACCTTTAGGTCCCTCAGGACCATCTTCTCCTCTGGGTCCTGCAGCTCCAAGCTCACCCTGAGTCACACACATATTACTGCAGTGTAATAAAGTGCTTTTTGAGCTGAAGTAAATAATAAAGTGTCTAGTAAGTGAAAACTGTTTATAAAGTGCAGCAATAATGCTGTACCACTACCTCACACACTATGTCACTACTGCGAATCAGAATGATCCACTACATAATTAATATCTCTCAGTGGTGATAAATGAGCTCAAGGTTGGCAGACATACTGTGCATTAACTGTATATCTACAATGTGCCTCAAGGATTAATTGGAGCTTGGGAATCAACATCAATTTGCATTACTTTGTGGGATTGATCTGCCATATCTTCTGCTTGACCTCACTGTTCACTTTACCAGCTACTAATGATCAGTCACCAGCTACTAATAATCAGTCAAATCTCCCTTTTGAGTCTGGTTCCTCTCAAGGTTTCTTCCTCTTAACATCTGAGGGAGTGTTTCCTTGCCAGTATCACCCCAGTCTTGCTCATTACGGATAACATTTAGGGATAAAACCTACAAGTTATGTCTTTTGAATTTTTAATTTTGTCAATTGAAATTGATTTTAACAGACTGGTGGCGACAACTTTTTTTTTCTTAATTCAGGGGGCAAAGTGAGAGATTAGATTTAAAAAAACAATATTACTGTGTTAGGTGTGTGTGTGTTTGTGTGTGCACTGTAATTATGACTGTATTATATGGTGTGCACAGAGCACTCACTTGTTGAGCGCTATATAATGGCATTAAAAATAATTCTTTGTGAATATGAAATCCCAGTACATTGCATTCATTAACACAATGATGTGAGATGGCAAAGGATCTCTATATCTAACCCAAAGACTTTTACAAGTTTTGGGATACTTTTTATTTTTAACTTTTTATCTGAGCACCTTTTGAGTCGCCATCTCTACCAGCCACATTAAAACACAGAATGTAAATACTCTATACTGATTTGTTGTTAAAACTTGTATATAATATAACCTTGGTTCAATTCCCCAGATGGGTGACCAGGATGTGCTGAGCCAAAGACATGCAGTCAGGCAAACTGGAGATAATAAATTGCCCCTAGGTGTGTGTGTATGTGTATGTTAGAATGTGTTTGTGAGTGATGGACTGGTGGGCAGGGTCAGTAAGTGCTGGAATAGGCTCCAGCACCCCCCAAAAAATATGATATTAACTGAACATAAAATAATAGTAGAAAACACCTCAAATAATAAAGGTGGTTAGTTTTCACTTGCTTTAATAACTGTTCATAACCCAACATTTGGATTTAGGTTCACTCGATAAAAGGAGCAAACACATGTAGATAGTGTACAAAGTAAAACTGGACTCCCAGTTTAATAGATTCCAGTTTATTAGGTTCATGTGCCCTGTTTCTCTCAGACTTGTTTTATGACAGCAAATATTAGTCTGTTTAGTCAACAGTATCAACATACTAGACACAAAAACATAATAAAAAACAACTTACCCGATCACCCTTGATACCCATATCTCCTTTAAATCCAGGCAACCCATCTTCTCCCTGAGGGAAAATAGTAAAAGAAGAGAGATGGATGTGGAAATCTTGTTTTAAATATATGAAAGAACAAATATAGCAGTTTTAGCAAGTGGAAGACCTTTTGGATTAGTGCATAAAGTAGACAGACATGACATGAAGGCACACTGTACCTTTTCACCCTTGTTTCCTTTTAACCCCCGAACTCCATCAGCACCCTAGAGAAAGAGAGAGAGAGAGAGAGAGAGAGATACAGAGAAAGAATAAAGAATGTGCAAAACCAAGATCTATAGTTCAGTTATCTGGTTTTATATGTTAAGACAATAGTAAGTAATAAAACTCCATGCATGCTGTTGCAGGATAACAGTTGGTGTGATTGATATTAATATCAATTGACCTGCATCCAACACTACTGTCAGTACTTTTATTAATCAACACCTTCTAAAGAAAAAAATGTTTGGCCAAAAAGTCAAAACATTGGTGACATGCAGAAGCCATTAGGAAAAGAAACAAAACAAGTACAACACATAATTCAGGACAAAGACAACAACTTTGGTAGCTACATGTTATAATTGATATAATTGATTTCTTTGATTTTATCAGTCAGCCATCTCATCTCATCTCATCTCATTCTGAAGGAAACTTGGCCCACTCTTAAAACTCTTCTTTTCACTAGAAGACTTCATAGAATTGTCAGTAATTGCAGACATGCAGACATACACTGGTACAACTACACTTGTCTAAACACAACAGAAAGCTTTTGGTTTGTACAGACAGATAAATGCTAAGCTATCTTTTTTACTGGGCTGGAGAAGTTCAGACCAGTGCAGGCTAGAATTCTGGGAGATTATCACAATTCGTCATGGAAGCGCTTACCTTCACACCTCGGGGGCCAGGATATCCAATCGGTCCTTGTGCTCCAGGTGGTCCCTGAGAAAAAGAAAAAGAGAAAGAAAAAAAAGACAGACAGAGAGAATTATGTATGAAAGTAATTATATCAGACTTTGAATAATCATATGATAGAGACAGCCTATATAAATCAGATTTTTCTTACCATGTGACCTTTCTCACCAGATGGACCTTCCTTCCCTGGGTGACCCTGTATGTGTGTGTGTTTATGGAAATGGTGAGAGATTATTGATTAGGCAAATATAATCACAGTTGTGTATAATAACATTAAATCTCAAATGCTATATGTGCAACTTAATAATACTAGAACATGTATTTGTAGCTCTTTTATCTCAGGCACAGTTTATGCACAAGTTACTAACACATGGTTTATATATTTAGATTGTAATACTTAAAGTATAGTTCATATATGTAACATTCACATATTAACATAAAAGCATGAACATTCCTTTCTTTCTATATTATGTTGTCTGTACTTTTTGCTACTTCAGTCATCCATCCAACTATCAGTCATCCACAACTCTACAGCTGCTGAACCAAAATGTTGTTATGTGTGTATGTGTATGCATGCTTCACACTGACCGGAGGTCCATCAGCTCCTGGCATGCCTGGTAATCCTGGTTTTCCTGTTGGACCCTGTATAGAACCCATTCTTATATTCTGTATTCATTCTTTTACACAGTGTTTACATGAAAACCCACAAACACAGACACACAGACATACAGACACACAAACACATGCTACCTTATCTCCTGGGGGTCCAATGGCTCCTTGAGGTCCTGGAAGTCCCTGTAAAATGAATTCTACATTAGTGTATTGATGAGCAGCTTCTAATAGATTCCAGTTGGGGTTTAATAATCAATAGGAGATCAGTACTAGAGATCAGAAGAGTATGAAGTGTCATGTAAGGTTAGAGAATCCCTGAGATATGGAGAGGAGAAAACTGAACATTCCTAGACTGTCAGGATTCTTTTATAATTTTTTTTATAAATTTTATAAATCTTGCTGGTTTGGCTGTGAAAGACTTACTGGTCTGTATGGAAACCATTAATGATCAATTGATCATGAAGTAGGAGAGCAAACATGGCAAACTTACCTGAGCACCAGGGTTCCCTTGCTGTCCTGGAGGACCAGGCTCTCCTTGAGGCCCCTGAGAGGAAAAAAAAGAGTCAATGTCCAATTCAAGAAAAAATCACAAACACAGAAGCTCCCACGACACACAACTCTTTTTGCTGAGAGAACATAAGTGTGTGTTACATGCTGCTTGAGTTGAAATTGAGTTAAACTATCTGGACTGTCTTTATATATCAGGTTCACCTCTCACTCTGTAATTCTCTCAAATTAGGCGGCCATAATTAATTTCTATACAAATAGCATGTCATTTTTGCTACTGTGTGTGTGTAAAAGAGACACACTTACAATATTGCCTTTTGGACCGGGATGGCCATCCATTCCTGTCACACCCTGTGGACAAACAGTTCATTCACATTATAAGAACCTATAAGCAGACTATATTGAATTAGAATTATTCATTCAATAAGACACAGTACTGGTAGTTGTACTTATGATACTGCATACTGTTTACAAATAGTTACAGTAGATTTACAAATTTTGAGAGCAATAGAATATTATGTTATGCTATTGCAAATGTGAGACTTACAGGAGCTCCAGGAGGTCCCTGAGGTCCTTTGGGTCCTAACAAACCACGAGATCCCTGAAATAAAGAAAGAGGATGAGAGATGCTGATGCTGGTGATGATGATGTGATGATGATGGCTGGGGAAGACTCATCTTCATATGTTATATAAGTGCTAGAATGAAAAGTACACAATATTGTAATAAAGGATAATATTGAGTAGTGTGGATTTCCTTTCCCTTTCTCTGTAATTCATCTCTCTGTGCACAGAACTGATCTGCATTCATAGTAGTGCTAGAATCATAAAGACTGTCTTGAGCTCATCCCAGCACTTTTATTCATAATATGTTCATACTGAATATCCTTTCAAAACACCTAACACTGCTGGACTTTCCTATTTTACACTGGCACATTGTAATGATTTATAATCTCATTCTAATCTGTTGTCACACAAAAGAAGATGGGTTTCCTTTTGAGTTTGTTTCATGCAACCAGATTTCTGTACAGCTGCTTTGTACAGTGTACTATACAACAAAATTTACCTCAACATCTGAAATCTGGCTCATCACAGTATATGAGTACTTGTGCTGGACTTTATTAAATAACTCATTTTTATTTGTATAAATAAAAAAGTTATAAAATAGTTCATTCTCCCTTTCCCAATAAGCTTCCATTCAAAACAGGTTTATTGGCGTGACTGTTTGTAGTATAATGTTACCAAAGATTTGAAATTATGGTTTGAAGACACAATAAGAGTTACTGTGCCATGTGTCACTGACAGAAAATACACCACCCGCTAGTTCCATTTTAAGCATGTGTTTTAAACTTATTTTAATTTTAGTGCCTCTGTGTTTCACAGACTTGCCTTAAGTCTGTTAAACCTATTTTCACCCATTCTGCGTGCAAGGCTTCTGCTGGATGCTTGTTAGATGCCTTTGTTTTGTTGTGATAAATTAGCATTCAGTACGAAATCATCTTCGTTTTTTTCTCGTTAAACTCAGTGAAAAGACTTCACTGTCAGCAAGGATAAGAGTGTTCTCATTTTTGCCAGAATAAATGTTTTATAAAAAGGTAGTTACATATCTAGTGCCTAAATAAATTATTCAGCTTTATCTGAAGCACAAGCATTTGGTTTAGTTAAATCTCTGAGGTGAGGGAAACGCTGGGTTTTCTGTTCCAGAAGGAGAAGTAACCCCTGGTTGGGTTCCATGGAACAGTCCATCCGGAAAGTACTCATAGCACTTTTTCAACATTTTGTTATGTTACAGCCTTATTCCAAAATGGATTCAATTAATTTCTTCCCTCAAAATTCTACACACAATTCCCCATAATGAAGTGAAAAAAGTTTGTTTTAATTTTTTGCACATTTTTTAAAAATAAAAAAAAGCAAAATAATCACAAGTACAGCCTTTGCTGAATACTTTAATGAAGCACATTTGGCAGCTATTATAGCATTGAGTTTTTTTGAGTATGATGCTACAAGCTTGGCATACCTATTTTTGGGCAGTTTCTCCCATTCCTCTTTGCAAAACCTCTCAAACTCCATTAGGTTGGATGTGGATTGTCTGTGCACTGCCATTTTCAGATCTCTCCAGAGATGTTCATTCGGGTTCAAGTCAGGGCTCTGGCTGGGCCATTCAAAAACATTCATAGAGTTGTCCTGAAGCCAACTTCGTTATCTTGGCTGTGTGCTTAAGGTTGTTGTCCTGCTGGAAGATGAACTCTGAGGTTCAGAGTGCTCTGAAACAGGTTATCATCAAGGATGTCTCTGTACATTGCTGCATTCATCTTTCCCTCAACCCTGACTAGTCTCCCATTCTGCTGCCCACAAAAAAAAATCCCCACAGCATGATGCTGCTACCATGCTTCACTGTAGGGATGGTGTTGGCCAGGTGATGAGCAGTGCCTGGTTTCCTTCAGACATGATGCTTGGCATTCAGGCCAAAGAGTTCAATCTTTGTTTTATCAGACCGGAGAATTTTTGTTTCTCATGGTCTGAGAGTACTTCAGGTGCTTTTTGGCAAACTCCAGGTAGGCTGTCATGTGCATTTTACTGAGGAGTGGCTTCTGTCTGGCTACTCTACCATACATGCCTGATTGGTGGAGTGCTGCAGAAATGGTTGTCTTTCTGGAAGGTTCTTCTCTCTTCACAGTGCAACGCAGGAGCTCTGATCTCTCAGATTGGCCAGGCAGCCAGCTCCAGAAAGAATCCTTGTGGTTCCAAAATTTTTCCTTTTACGGATGATCTGTGCCTCAATATGATCCTGTCTCGGAGGTCTACAGACAATTCCTTGGACAATTCCTTGGCTTGGTTTGTGCTCTGACATGTACTGTGAACTATGGGACCTTATATATACAGGTGTGTGCCATTCCCAATCATGTCCAATCAACTGAATTTACCACAGATGGACTCAGTGGAAACAGAATGCAACTGAGCTCAATTTTGAGTGTCATGGCAAAGGCTGTGAATACTTATGTATATGTGATTTTTTATTTTTTAAAAATTTACATAAGTTTTTCACTTTGTCATTTGGGGTACTGGGTGTAGAATATTGATATGTAATCCCTTTTGGAATAAGACTGTAACATAACAAAATGTGGAAAAAGTGAAGCGCTGTGAATACTTTCCTGATGCACTGTATACAGATAAAGCCTAACATGTTTAAGTTCAATTAACAATACATTAATTGTGCACTTAGAATACATTTTTCTAATAGTCAAGTGAACCAAAAAATATATTACTCTAATGTCTACCACTGGATTAGGTTGGGGGCATGCAATGAACAATTTGTTTTGTGTAATTACATAAAAAATTGTTGCTTATTGATAGTGTTTTTAATGTGTGTTATGCGTCAAAATTTTAATGTGTATGTCAGTTTTTTTATCAGGTCTTTTTAGTTTCCTTAGTTTGTCTAGTACAATCTGCCTTCCTTTTTTTCTCATCAGTTGCTACGGTGAATCGTAGTATCAGTGCTCCACTGATAATGGCTTTTTATAGTCATCACGCACACATTTAACTCAGAGCGAACATACTCAGATAGTAATGGCTCAGATCAGCTGTTCTGGAAGAGAAAACTTTAGGATTCATCAACTCAGAGTTCAGGATTAGGCTCAGAGTTCGTTCTGCTTCTGGATAGCTTTCTGTACAGTTGAGGGTGTTTCTGATTCTGCATGTTTAACAAACTGTGTGTGTGTGTGTGTGTGTGTGTGTGTGTCTGTGTGTGTGTGTGTGTGTGTGTGTTTGTGGTTACTCACTGGTTCGCCAGGCAGACCCCTGGGTCCAACCTCACCATCATCTCCCTGGAACATAGGAAATGACATCAGTAGTAAGAAAGTTGCAGCAGTAAGAGATAAATAGATGAAGGATGAAAATAATGATGGGGATAAAGAAAAAAAATTTGAAAAATGAATGAAAAGAAAAACATTTCTCACTCTTTCTCCATCCTCTCCTGAGGGCCCAGGGGGTCCTTGAGGTCCTGGCTCACCCTAAAATACAAACAAACACTTGTCCATAAACTTCATGTGTGAGGGAACCTGTCGTGTGTTAGGGAGAGTTGTAAAAATGTTCAATGCAGAATTGGTTAATATTATTATTATTATTATTACACTTACCCTATGTCCCTTTTCTCCAGGTAATCCAGCCAAGCCATCAAAACCTCTGTCTCCCTGAACAACACATACACAGTGGATGAGTAGGGTTGTAGCTATAAGCCTACCACATCATTGAAATCAGTCCTGACAGAGTAACCTATATCTCCTAATTTATTTCGTATTCAAGGCAAAACTGCAACTTGTTATTCCTCACCTACAACTGGCAAAAGCCACAAAAGCGCCCCCCTCATGTTGCAGGTGTACTTACATAGTGATGCCAAATCAACATGGCTGTGTTCTCTGTCAACAGTGTAAAGACCCCTTTCTGTACATCTAAATTAGTTGGCAATATGGCAGTATTAGCTTTAGATCAGTTAATAGACAGAGAATGTTGTGTTTCAATTATTCTTGTAAGTCGCTTTGGACAAAAGCGTCAGCTAAATGCTATGTAATGTAATGTAATGTAATGTAATGTAATGTTAAATCATCACACCGACCACACTAACCACTGTTTGAAAAAGTAGTCATCAACATTAGAGTTATCAAAAATCTTATCAGGCTAGCATTTTGCTAATGCTATACACTATTGTCTGCTGGTTAACTTGTTGCTTTTTTTATGAGCTTTGTGTGCTCTTCATGGAAGGCAGCCATGCTTTTTATTCCATTGTGCACATCTAATGTGTCAAGGTAGGAAAGAGGTAATTGCAATTTGCAAATTAACATTTACAAAGCACCACAAGTCCAGTATTCTAATATTTCTTGATTTCTCTGGATTACAGCACAAATAGAGATCTTGTTAAATCTGAATAAAAACTAAAATTTACAAAGGATTTTGGAAACTAGGCTTATTTGTGTGTGTCTGTGTGCCAAGCTTAACATGGGTGAATGCATATGTGTTTTTCCATTAAGTTTAACCCTGTGGATTTGCATATGTCCTGTGTGTTTGCAAGCTGTACACATTACATTTAGTGTGTGTTACGTCCAGAAAGAGCAAGAGAGAGAGAGAGAGAGAGAAAGAGAGAAAAAGAAAAAGAGAGATCATTTGTGTGTGTGTGTGTGTATGTGTGTGTAATGTATATAATATATGCATTAATGTGTGTGTTGTAATGTTTATGTACCTTTGGTCCAGATTGACCAGGCATGCCTCTGGCTCCATCTGCTCCAGGACGACCCTGTAAACACAGTGCACATAACACAAGTTTTTATTTTTTACTAAAAACACAAATCAATGTACATTCACTCATCTTAGCCTGAGCACATGCTCTTAACACCCATTTGTTCACCATTGCTCAAACATCAGAACAAAAACGACCAATGGGGATAGGGATATTAACGACTGTGTGAGGGATATTAACGACTGTGTGAGGGATATTAACAACTGTGTGAGGGATATTAACGACTGTGTGAGGGATATTAACGACTGGAGGGATATTATTTAAGGCGTAAGGGGTGGATATTATTTTATTATTTAAGATATTATTTAAAGTTATTTAATTCAATTCAATTTAAATAAAATTTTATTTCTAAAGCACTTTTAACAATGGACATTGCCTCAAAGCAGCTTTACAAAGACAATAAATCAGGACATGCCTATAGGCCTTGTCCCCAACAGCTATCCCTAATGAGCAAGCCGGTGGCGATGGTGGCAAGGAAAAACTTCCTCAAATGATAAGAGGAAGAAACCTTGAGAGGAACCAGACTCAAGAGGGAACCCATCCTCATTTGGGTGATACTGGATAGTGCGGTAACAAATAATTCCTTTTATAACTCACTGCTATATAGTTAAGAAAAACAAACAAACAAAACATTAACAATGTAACATTAATTTTAGTCCACATTGTTGGAGATATAAACTGCTCACTGATGGAGATTAAACTGATTAATTGCAAAACTGTCCGTGGCAGTTTATTCTACTCGTCATCATAGGAAGGCTGGCTTTATCAACTGCTGAGTTCATGGCTTCCAAGAGCAGCGTTAGGCTGTACCTCATTTAAGGCTGTGTCGTGGATATTTGCAACTGTTTGGGGGATATTAGTTAAGGTGTAAGGAATATTAGTGACTATGTGAAGGATACTAATGCCTGTGTGAGAGATATTAGTGTTTTTATGAGGGATATTATGGTTTTGTGGGATATTACTGATTGTGTGAGGGATACAGGCAAGTGCACGAGGGATATTAGTAATTGTGTGAGGGATATTAGTAATTTGTGGGATATTTGAGATGGTGTGAGGGATGCTGGCAACTGCATAATTTGTCTTAGCGATCATGTGTGGGACATTAGTGTTTGCTTGAGGGATATTAGTGTTTGTGTGAGATATATGTTTTTTTGGGTGATAGTGATTGTGTAAGGGACAGGAGGGATAGTAGTGCATGTCTGAGGGGTATTATATTTGTATAATACTATGCTCTGGAAATTGTATTGTTTGTATGATAGATACTAGTTTTTGTGTGAAGGATATTAGTATTAGGTATATCAGCGATTATGTCCAGGAAGTTAACAATTGTGAGAGGGATATTAGTGAGGGTGTAAGTGATGGTTTTGTTAGGAATTTTAGTGTTTGTGTGACAGGTACTAGTATTTCTGTGAAGATTATTAGTGTTTGTTTGAGTTATATTAGTGATTGTTTGAGGGATACTACTGATTATGTGGGGGATATTAGTGATGGTCTGAGGTACATGAGGAATATTACTGATTGTGTTAGGCATTTTATGGAGTGTGTGAGGCACAAATGTCTTGTCTTTGTAGTGTATTCTACTGAATATGGGTTGAAAAGGATTTGCAAATCATCGTATTCTGTTTTCTATTGAATATGGGTTGAAAAGGATTAGCAAATCATCATATTCTGTTTTCTATTGAATATGGGTTGAAAAGGATTAGCAAATCATCATATTCTATGTCCCAACTGCACTGGAATTGGGGTTGTAATAAATTAAACTTAATACAAACCACATTTCTAGAAAAGTTGGGACACTTTCTAAAAATGCAATAAAAACAGAAATCTGTTTTTGAAATCTGTAATTCATTTGAACTTCTATTTAACAGACCAAAGGAAAAAGAAAAGATTTAATGTTTTCTATGACTAACTTAATTAAATTTGTTAAATATAGACAAATTTTGAAATTGATGGCTGAAACACACTCAAAAAACACTGGGGCAGGTGCAAAATATGACTGAAAATCTTATACAAGAAACACTGGAAGGTTCTATAATTAGCAGTTTAACTGGTAACAGATGAGGTCATCAGGTTTGAGTATAAAAGGAGCATACACTAAAAGCTTAGTCTTTGCAAGCAAGGATGGGTCATGGTTCACTACTTTGTGCCAAACTTCATGCGTCAAATACAATGTTTCACTTTTCTGGAAATGGGGTTTGTACATTTTACTCAAAATATTATTTATGGAAATATGTTGATCTTTGCAGTGCAAAATTTGTTGCAATCTAAGATAGTTAAAGATTGTTAATGTAGCCTAATTATTGGTAAATTGAACACACCTGTAGTATCATTCCAGCAGAGTGATACATTTAAATGTCAGTGCTGTGTCTCTTGTCCAATCAAATCACTCGGTCAGAATTAACTGTTGTACAGTGTTTCTGTGAGGGATATTAGTGTCTCTGTGGGGGATATAAGTGATTGTGTGGGGGATATTAGTGGTTGTGTGGGGGATATTAGTGATTGTGTGAGGGATATTAGTGTTTTTGTGGGGGATATTAGTGATTGTGTGAGGGATATTAGTGATTGTGTGGGGAATATTAGTGTTTTTCTGGGGGATATTAGTGATTGTGTGAGGGATATTATTGTTTCTGTGAGGGATATTAGTGATTGTGTGAGGGATATTAGTGTTTCTGTGAGTGATATTAGTGATTGTGTGAGGGATATTAGTGTTTCTGTGAGGGAAATTAGTGATTGTGTGAGGGATATTAGTGTTTCTGTGAGGGATATTAGTGATTGTGTGAGGGATATTAGTGTTTCTGTGAGGGATATTAGTGATTGTTTGAGGGATATTAGTGTTTCTGTGAGGGATATTAGTGATTGTGTGGGGGATATTGGTGTTTTTCTTAGGAATAGTAGTGTTTCTGTGAGGGATATTAGTATTTTTGTGGGGGATTTTAGTTTTTTTGTGGGGGATTTTAGTGTTTTTGTGGGGGATATTTGTTACTGCCAACAAGAGAAGAACATAGGTGATGTTTCCCTCCCGCAGGGTACTCAGCCAGATTGTATACACCTGGCTCTATTCAGTTATATAACTGATAATATTTATGTATCTGGATAATACAGTGTATATAGAATATATGGCCATATTAACATACCACAGAACTTTTTTTGTAAAAATGTAAACACACTTACTCTTCTACCAGGCTTTCCAGGAGGGCCAAGGGAACCCATAGGACCACGAGGACCCTGTATATATGTGTAGATAAATGTTTTAATATATATGTATGTATGTATGTATATATATACACACACACACACACACACACACACACACACTAGTTTTACAAATTTCAAAGTACACAAAAAGTACATTGGGGGTGCTGGTAAATATGGGTAATGTAGTTGCTCAGACCTGAGTTCCCTGCTCTCCAGCTTCACCTTTAAGTCCAGACACACCAGGAGGACCCTAAACATTCAAATGAAATAAAATAAGAGTCAGCGCAATATCATTGTAATTGAGCAATAAAAAACAGAGAGAGAGAGAGAGAGAGAGAGACAGCGAAAGGGAGAGAGGGATCAACCATACCAGAGGACCAGGATGGCCAGTCAAGCCCATTGGACCAGCTGGACCTCTCATTGCCAGCTATATGGAATAAAGACAAGACAATGCTTAGTGTGTGATAGTATACTAGTATGTATAAACTGAAATAAGGCTGATGTGACAGACACTGAATTTCTGTGTTCTGACAAGTAGTGCTGCACATATTAATTGTTCCTTAATGAAGTACAAAATGTTCCAGCTTCAAACCTTGCATGGATTTTGCTGATTATGAATCTGATTGAAAGTGTGTGTGCATACCCTGGCCTGCTGAACAATGGCCTGCATCTGAGCCTCTTGGGCAGAAACTGCAGGCCCTTTATGACCAGCATCTCCCCCTGAGCTCATCCGGAACTAGAGAGAGAGAGAGTGTGTGTGAGAGAGAGGGGGGTTATTAATCATTTATTGGTGATATTTTTATTAGAAACATGCAAGTTGCAAACTACAAGCTGAATTACATGAAGGGTGTATATCTGTGTGTCTGTGCTGCCACCTGGTGGCTGAACAGAGTTACTACTCTTATGGGACAGTGCAATGCATACTGTATTAGGCTTCAGGGTCATGCTCTTACAGTTTACATCAAACAGTCATTATTGCCTCCTGAAACAACACTGGATTATTTACAATTAATTAGACAGAATGTTAATGCTAAGAGTCTTAATCCCTGAGGATTTAACAAGTTTGTGGATGCCCAGTCAAAATACTGCAAAACATAATAATAATAATAATAATAATAATAATAATAATAATAATGTCACATTTTGCTCTCATGGACTCATGGCCATAGATGGTTGTTGCATCAAGCATGCAATGTATGGACAACAGTACAGACACTTGTTGGATGGTGCCACTCTCCTGCATTCTTTAGTACAAGATGCAGACAAGTCAGGCCTTAATCCAGCTGGCATTCCTCAAACTCACACACACACACCCACACACACACAGTAACAAAAACTTTCTCTCAGAAAACCTGCCCAAACCTGTCAATCTATAGGGCTGTGATTGTATTCTACATACAGGCAGCATCAGGACAGTCCCTGGGGGTCCTGGCAGTCCATCAGCTCCAGGAAGACCAGGGCGACCAGGAGGACCCTAGATTGAGTACAAGATTGAGGGTCATTTACTGAAAGGCCACTACATTTTTTACAAAAGGAATTAAACTAGAGTCTGTAAGTCAGTTAGTGGCTATTACTATTGTTACAGAAACCTGTAACATGCTTCATGAAGCATTGTAATAATAGATATTATTATCTGTATATAGAAAATATTGCTTGAGATACTGACCCTCTCTCCAGGCTCTCCGGGGGAGCCTGGGCCTCCCGATGTTCCTGGAGGACCAGGCAGACCCTAGAGGAACATTGGAGAAATAATAGAACATAGTACACAAAAGCATACATGTGCACACACACACACACACACACACACACACACACATGCACATGATTCTAGTCATGTGAAGATTAAGGTGAATAAAGTTTTCTTTGTGGAGCACTGTGTGTTTGGGTTTTTTTTGTGTGTGTGTTGGGGGGAGGTAGGAGAGAAAAAATGACTGTACCATTATCATCTCCCACAGTAAACTGCAATAGTGCCATAGTCAACTCAATGCCCAGTGTGTGTGAATGTATGTATGTATGTATGTATGCATGTATGTATATGTGTGTGTGTGTGTGTGTGAGAGTGTGTATATGTGTGTGTGTGTGTGCTGTGTGAATGTACAAAGATGAACAGAATTCTGCCTTTTTAAATTCTTATTTTCTCAAAGCATATTTGTATAATGGGAAAGGAATTGTGATTTAGTTTAGCAAACAGGTTGATTCACACAAAGTACACATAAACATGAGCTTACAGATAAAAAACACACACATGCACACAATTTAAAACATTCAGACAGACTTACAGTTGGGCCCTCAGGGCCAGGAGGGCCCTCCACCAACATTCCCTGAGGAACAGAGAAAGACACAGAGAGAGAGAGAGAGAGAGAGAGAGAGAGAGATCAATAAAAGTCTCTTCACTACATTCAGGAGACTGTGAGAGACAGACAGCAAGTTGAGACAACACTGCATGATTCCTAAATAGTATAAATAATATTTGACATCTGGCAGAAGATGGTAAAAGATGGTAAATTTTTTATAAGGCTATTTTTATAGCCTTTCCCTGACTTATGAAGGTCATCACACTTTTCCCTTATTTGAATTGTGTGTTCTCTTGTCTTGTTTGAGAATTTGAGAAAATTTGACCTTTGGGTCAGCTCATATATAAACCCCAGTGAAAGCAGTCATGGATTGAAAGTTCCTAGACACTCTTAAAACGTAAAATATAAATGGTAAAAATGCTGAAGTTACATTTTTGCTTCTAAGAATTTCTTGGGGTTCTAAAAATTGTGGCACGTAGTTTTAAAATATATATATTAATGAGGGATAGAATACATTTTATTTAGTTATATTAAATTTTATTTTTTAATTTTTCCCCTCATTTTGAGATTAAACTAATTCAGCAAAAGGTGGTATACAGCAGATCCTAATAATGACTGAGGAAAAAGACCAAAGAAATCAATTATGAATATGGATGCATATGAACATGTATAAGCAAATTACTTCTTAAATGACTTCTTAATTGGTTTTCACAGAGCCTAGTCTCTTTAAAAATTCATCAAATGTTGTTATCTTCTGGACTTTGGGCTATTCAGCCAGTATAGAACCCCAGGTGCAGTATAGCGGAAAAGCAGATGGAGAATTGTGCATGATGAATTGACCATCTGGATCTGATTCCTCTGCTGTATGGACCAGTGGTCTGTGGCCCAGAAGACAGGGACATGCCACTGGGCAAAACAGGAAATGGCTTTGGTGAGGATGGACAGTCGGGAGGGAATGGAAGGATTTGAGTGTGTTTCTGAGTGTGTGTGTGTTTGTGTTTTTGGACACAGTTTAAGTCAGAGAATTACATAATGAATTATCATATGTCTGGCCAGCATTAGACGGACTATAGAGGGGTGCGTCTGCATGGATGAAAAGCATTCCTCTGATTTCAGCCCTGCTATGCACAGAAAAGAACACTTAATAACAGCCAGAATGTGTATATGGGATAAGCACACATGGTGACATTTGTTTGATGAGGACATTTAGAGCTCAAAGAAAGGACTAAGAGATATACACTGCATGTAATTAATTACAGTATGCAGTCTGGACTTTTTTATATTCCAGCTAACCAGCAGGGCTGAACTAATCATAACCACATTTCCCTGATTGAATGCCACATGCTGTGAATCAAATTCAAAAAAAAATTTTAGGAATCATTTCAATATTAATTTTGCATGCATTTTTCATTCTCCACACACCCAAGAGAGAAACAACATCTGTAAATTGTCTTCTTCTAAATTTAACAAAATGAGGTTACACATGTTAAGCTATAGGGCTAAGAATATCGGCATAGTGCAGTTAACCTACATCGGTTAAATCATCCGTGCAACTAACCCTATTAGGCTATGTAGGTAGAAAATCTGTACCTAAGGTTAACTGCTGGTTAACTTACAGAGCTAAGAATATCCACACAGGGAAATTACCTGTGCTAACCTGAATATATATGCAGTATATGGACAGTTCCTTATTGAAAGATTCTTAATAGAACACTTCGGTACTAAAGCAATGATATGAAGACAAGTTTTAGGGTCAGTAGAAACAGCAATGCATGTTCTGACAAAAAAAGTGGAAGAATAAAAATGGCGAAGCAGTTTTATCCTGTGTCAGGTGGAATAGGGCAGATCTCTCAGAATAATATCCCATGGTGTTCCTCAAATTTGCAATCTGTTATTTGTTCCTGTTTTTTCAATCTATCGACAGGTAACTAATTAAAAGAAGAATTTACCTAAATTGCTGTAGTATTTTCTTTTAAATTGTCTTAGTCATTTTCAGGTTTTTTTTAAAAACTTTTTAATTCTTTTTATCTTGTCTTTGAATTGTGTTTACGGGTGAAAATGGGTAGTGGCAGCTCAGTGGTTAAGACATTGGACTATTGAGTGGAAGGTTATGAGCACCACTAGCCTGCCACTGTTGGGCCCTTGAGCAAGGCTTTTAACCCTCATCTGCTCACTTCTATAAATGAGATAAATGTAAGCCATTCTGGATAAGGGCATCTGCCAAATGCTGTCAATGTAAAAGTAAAATATAGCATTGTAAAGATCCTTTATTCCTAGATCCTAGATCCACCATTGTATCCTCCTCAGATGCACAATCTTGAGTGCAGTTAACCATATGCATGGGGTGTGTATGGCATGGGAGACACACACACACACACACACACACACACACACACACACACACACACACACACACTAACTGGTTCAATGATGGCTGTCTCTCCTTTCTGCCCCTTCTCTCCTCTGGATCCTTCCACCTACAGACATAAAATACAAGTTTAAAACACTCACTCTCTCTCTCTCACACACACATACAGACACACAAACCAAACCAAGGACACACTCAGAATACATACACACAGATGCACACAGAGGAAGCAGTCCTGACAGGTACACTACATACTCTTTTTTGTACTCATTTTGTACACTACATACTCTTCAAAGCTGCTCCACTTAAGTCTGCACTATTTTTTCAAAACTATATTGGCATAGTATTTCGTATTTACACAGTATGCTGTAAAGTTGTTAGTTACTGTTCCGAGCTGTGCTGAACTATTTACTGTGCAGAGTTATAAGCACTAATTTGTTGTGCTTGGAGTCTACAGTGTTTGTTAGACATATTTTTCAGATTGTTTAACTGTAGCAGTTGTTTTGTTTATGAATTGAACTTAATGCAGTAAGCAGCATTTTATTGACCAAATAAAATGGAGTTTATGGGCAGAATTGTAATGTTTATAGTACAGCATTCTAAGTCTTTAGCTTGAACATGAAGGTTACATGAAGATATATAATTTGTTAATAATCCAACTGATGGTTCAATCAAAATCATGTGCACACCTAAATCAAAATACAGTTACAATTAATTAGTACATTAAATTCATTTAAATAAAATTTTTTTTTACTGCTTTCAAATGTTTAAAGTTTGTAAACAATCTGTGCATCTCAGTATTCACAAACTGCTTGTTGTTATGGTAACACTAGGGTTGCCCCTCAATTCTATTTGATGATTTGATGAATCAGGATCTAAGAAGTTGACACAGACATTGTCACAAAATGACTATAGTTTTCAGTGGTTATGACCTGTTTGGAGTGATACCTGGTAATTGTCAGTCTCGGCAGGCAAGACTTTATCGTCGACTTCACCGTCGTAGTAGTTTTTGTAATCATCATAAACTTTGTCCAGGTCAGAGTCAGTGAGATCCGTGATTGACTCCTCCTTAAAGGCATCCAAATCAGTATAATCTGCCTCATCGCCATCTCCTATCTTGGCTGTTCCCGTCCCTGCACCAGCCCCGGCGCTAGCAGATCCACCACCAACTCCAGCTGAACTACTAACAGAGACTGAACCACCTCCAACAGAAACAGAGCCACCCCCAACTGATACTGATCCACCCCCAATGGAAGCAGATCCGCCGCCAATAGAAACAGATCCTCCTCCGACAGATGTAGTACTGCTGCTGGCTCCTCCATCAATGGGGTATTCACCTTCACTGAAACCATCAGTGTACTCTTCTCCATAGTTCACCCCGTAGCCATAGTTATCATAACTATCCACCTACAAACATAGACATAAAAATAGTTACATAAAGATTGCAAACTAGCTCTATATTTTTTATATATTTTTTTTATCGAAACTTAAAAAAATTACAGATAAAATCTATCTACATTCTAGATGATAAAATGTTTATATAATATATCCCTTGCTTGCTGCTAATATAGCTCCAGTTTTGCTGGACCAATTATTTGTTATGTTACCAATCACCAATCAGTATATCTGATTCACCTCATTGGTGACTAGGTGATCCCAGTGAACTCAAATGATATCCAGTATGCTATTCACCAATGCAAATCCCAATATTCATTCTACAATTACATAAACTTACTGAGCTGGAGCTGGAACTGGATCCTGTACTGGATCCTGTACTAGATCCTGAACTCGATGTGGAAACAGATCCAGATCCTGTAACAGAGGTGGAAACAGAGCCAGATCCTGTGCTGGAACCAGAAGCAGAGCTGGATCCTGAACTGGAGCTAGAACCCAAGACAATTCTGCTAGAACTAGAGCCATCAGTGCTGGAAATGTGGATGCGTCCACCTCCTCCTCCTAACGAGGTGATGGTTTTCTCCACATCTCCACCCAGCTCCAGATCCACTCTACTTCTCAGGTGCAGGTCCTCCCCGGTACCCGTGCTTGTTATAGTTACAGAGCCATCAGGTGAGGAAGTCGACTCATCATAGTATGTTGTTTCATACCCGGCATCATCGTAGTCATCGTATGGCAGGCTGCCAATTCCAGTGGTAGTGTTACCACTTGAAGAACTACTAGAAGAACTACTAGAACTACTAGAAGAACTGCTAGAAGAACTGCTAATGGAGCCACCAGAATGTCCTGCTCCACGACCTACTGTGGTCACAGTTTCCTCTGTCTGTCAAAGGAAAGAGAGTACAACACACTCAGAGGACAATTTCTCATGCCATACCAACACCTAGGTCAATAAGGACACATTTTCTGCACTCTTAATGAAAGTGTTTTTTCATTTGAACTTGTTTGTTCATTGTTTACAATGATTTACTGTCATAAACCACACCTTCATGCCTTGTATATGTTTTATCAAATTAAATAATTAACAGGTTCCTGCACGATAGCAAAAATTGTCTGAAATGTTTACCCTTGTGTTGATTGTGTCTACTGGTCCTGAGTCTGTGACTCTGGTAGAGGTGGCTGTTGACTCCTCATTCTTTTCATCCAAGTCATCATAGTATGGGTACTCGTAGTAGTAGGTGTCGTCTTCCGTGTTCTACAGTACCACAGTGTCTGCGTTAACCTTTATATCCTGCTTTACTAATTGTTACTAAATGTTCAAACATGTTTTTTACTCTTTCCAATAAACTTCCAGTTTTATCTCAGTGTTCTAAATTACTATCGTCTTGTGAACTGTAATTGAATGGAAAGGACATTATAAAAAATACAAAGAACTAGAAGGTGTCATTAGCAAGCTAATCATTTGACACTCTAATCATGTCACTTTCAAAAAGAACTTTCACACCCCACTATTCTCTGTAGATTCACAATACCACCCAATTAATTCAAACCTTAATATATATAA
>JAOVYV010000019.1:456592-473076 GCA_025674545.1 Hassar affinis
AAATATATATATATATATATATATATATATATATATATAAAATGTTATATATATACAGTATATATAAAATGTAATATATATTCATTATAATTAATAGAATAGAATAGAATTATAATTAATAATAAATTATAGTCTGCTCATCTGTCTTGTGGGTGATATATGGTCCACTTGTGTATTTAGAATGTATCCTTAAGATAAATGCTGAGTAATAAGCATTTAAGTGGAGTTGTTGATGTCTACTAATTGATATTAGACTGAGAACTTGCCTGCTTTAGTGGATGCTTCTGTGTGAGAAGGGTCTCTGAAAGTTTTATATCATGTAACGTACATTTGGGCAAGTCAAAATCTGCAAAATCTCTCTGTCATTGCATGAGATCAGTTTTTCATGGAAAATTATATTCTAACCTCAGGCACAATGGGAGAAACCAGAATGAATTAATCAACACATATTTTCTTTCTGACACATTCACATTCATTCTTTCTGTTACTCTGTGATTTCATCAAGACCCACATGCATGTAGTGTATATACACACACACACACAGATCTCAATCTACCCTGTTTAATCTACTCTCAGTGCGGAAGTTCAAATAAAATGAATACTCTAGTGCTTATATAAGTGCTTATGTATATAGGGCTTACCTCATTGATTTAAGATGAAAAAATACAGAGAGGTAAAAAGATAAAGATAACATTAAAGTACTGGTATCTACAGTCCTCTACAGTAGCGGAACCCCAAATTATTTTGCTTTTGCTTTAAACTGAAGACATTTGGTAAAAAAAAGAAAAAAAAGAATATGAGGTCAGAATTTCAGCTCTGATACAGACCCCAACATGTGTTAAACAACTTAGAACATGGTTTTTAGATGAGTAAAAAAATAGGAATGGATAAATTACAGTAAATTAAAGTAAATAACACTTAAACTTTTGCTTGCAATAACTGCATCAAACCATTGACCCAGTGACATCACCAAACTGTGGCATGCTTCGTGATGCTTTTCCAGGTAACCCTTATGTCACCATGTGGACGGGCCATAAGCTTATTATAAAATATCACAGGTCTGAGTGGATAAATCAAAGTTCTAGCAATAAGTTCTAGAAACAAGCGTATCCAGTCAGCCTTTAATGAAGAGATTCTTGTCTTACTGCTATTCAACAATAAAGAAAACCATTTGGAAAAATTTCTCTGTTTATTTAGTAGTCTAGAACCAGACTGTATGAGGATAAGACACAACTGTATCAAATGTATTACATTAATTTTTTGGTAAACAGACTACAAATGAAATAGTGCAACAATGATCACTTTGCTGTAGCCTACAGTGGATCACGCAAGAGTCTGTACTTTAAACCTAAATAAGAAAATCTTATCTCCTTCTCTATGATATGAATGTCATCACTTATAAAGCCTAAAGTCTGCAGTTTGCGAGTTGGAATGATTAATGCCCAGGCGTATAGTGTTCTTCTGTGATGTCTATATATCTGAGTGGCAAAGTTACACCAACATCTACTGGCCTGGTATACAGTACATACAACAGCACCACTCTGTGGGGATGCTTTTCATTATGAGTAAAAGCCTGCCAGAGATTTGAGACCTTCCAGTAGGACAATGACCCTAAACATACTGCAAAAGCTACACTGGAGTGGTTTAAAGGCAAACCTGAAACTATTCCAGCATCCACTCTGTATTGGAATAGCCTAGTCGAAGCACAGACAAAAAAGAATTGTTCCTACTTTTGTTGTTCCTACTTCTGAATGAAATGCAGTGTCTTTTCTAAAGATATTGTTTATAACTACACGTACAAATCAAGCAGAACTCAATGCCCGTGGTGTCAACGGTGTCTATTTACTGTTACAGTTACTGTTACTAATTTGTTTGTCTGAAATACCCTGTATACTTCAAATAGGAAGGAAGCTATTGAGGCAAACCATTTCTCACATTTAACCTTGACCCTTTTTAGACCAATTTCAGAATCTGCTTATTATCTGTGATAATTCTGTATAAATCCTACAAACATTCAACCACTCATTCTTGAGATGAAGAAACTTGGACAATTTGAAAACATAATACCTTCTCCACCTAGTGGCAGAGGTCTAAAAATACATATGATTGCACATATAGGGGTTAGAGAATGAAACTGAAACAACTGTCATTTTAGTGTAGGAGGTTTCATGGCTAAATTGTGTGTGGACTTGTATATGTCATTCCCAAGATGAATTGATGCTGTATTGGCTGCAAAAGGAGGCCCTAGACCATACTAATAAATTATTGTGGTCTAAAATGACAGGTGTTTCAGTTTCATTCTCTAACCCCTGTACAGTACATATTGTATATAGACATCAGTGATATAGGCATCGGTATGTTCTTAACTAATAACTAAAAGTGATTATTTAAGGTTATGGTCTTACTGGCAATAGGTAGACATATAGCACATACAGTACACAGGTTTTATCTTTTCCTATTTATGTTTTGACAATTTAGACAATTCGTAATTTAGACAATTAGTAATTTCCATGTAGTGAGCAACACTATTCTCTGTATTAACTACTGTGTGCCAGCAGAGTGGATACAGCAATACAAACTGTTTTATTCTGTATTTAACTCTGTCACACTGTATTTTATGCGGATTATGGGTAATGCTTTTTTTTCAAACAGATTCAGTGTGACTTGGTAAAGGTTCTACAGGTCTCTGGAACTGTTCTGGAGGCATGAAAAGTTCTGTTCTATTGATCATTTTGCTTATTTCTAGAAATTAGTAACTAAATCTATTTCAAGCTTGAAATTAGTAAAAACGTCTAAAATGGGTTTAATAATCTTATATTTGGTTTACTGGATACATTTGTACTTATATTAATAACGGATACATTTGATTACATGCAAGATATTTTCACATTTGTCACTGGATAATGGTGATAAGTCAGAATAACATTATATTGATCTGCAGGGTCTCTACCCTGTAAGGGGACAAGGGGACCCAAACCATGGCAGCAAAATATGCCAGCAAAATAAAATTGTCAGCAAAATAGAGCCTAATGTGTTTTGTTGTTTTTCATTTCTTCACCCAACATGAATGTTTTTGAAATACATCAAAATATTTAGTGATATTTAAAAAATCATTCGTTCTTCAATCATTCATACTTACATATACAAGGTAATGTTACAGCACTATATAAGGACTCTATACAAGGAGTCTGTATGAGGAGAAAATGTCTGTCCATCTGTCTGTGTTTACACACTGTATAAAGAAAATCTACCAGTGTTTTAAGACTAGGTAGAAAAAGTTGCTTGGAGTGTTTAGAGTAAATCCTCACATACTTGTTCATGTTTAAAAACACACATCTGTATTTGTCCATGTTTAGAGAAAACTAGCTTCATGGACTGAAAGGATGCTCACAAAGTTGCCCATCTTAAGAGCCATTGTAGAGAAAACTCTCTGTTTAGGAACTATAGACTGAACACTTTCGTATATGTGTGTGCTTAACAGAGTATTTTGTGAAATGAGTAAAAACCTGTGGTGAGAAAATGAGAAAACATAAACATTTATTTAAGAGAATGTATGGCAATCATGCATGTTTATTTCTGCTTGAAGTCTATTTTGAAAGATGTGGGAGCACTCATATTAGCTGACGGTTAAAGAACGCATAGAGAAGATTCAGAAACTCGTCAATGCCTTGAGACTGAATGAAGGAAACACTCACATATTCGTCTATGTTGGGGTCCTGGTTTTGCGGCTGCTCCTGGGCAGGAACCTCACAGTCTGGGCTATAATGTTCACAGTAGTCATACGCGGCACGATGGTCTGCTATAATCATCAGCTGCTGAATATCACCCTGCAAACCAAGCAGCACAAAAAAACACACCACGTTTAGACAAAACACACCAGAAGACGAAGAAATGTAGAAGCACAGCCAAAACATCAAAGAACAAAATGCAAAATAATGACCAGAAACAAAGAACACAACACAACCTACAAACAGTAACCAAAAAACACACGGCAACAATCACCATTCAATGATTCACTAACAAACATACAACTAATCACCTTGGCTTTTGGCTTGCATTTAATCCCAAAACTTTAGCATGACTGTACAGGAATATGTATGAACAGGATTTACAAATCAAAATCACAGTTGTAAGAGTGCATTTCTTCACATGACATATTGTTACGATTAACAATGCCCAAAAAGCAGAGTTACACATGAAGTATGGCTTCCTCCTAGCTCAGGAAACAGGAAGTAATAATTTCAACCCAGAATGTTACATGCAGGAGAATGTTTCCTTGAAACAGCTGGTCAAGCAATCAATCTGCCATTCAAATCCCGCTAATTAAATAAGTAAGTAAATACATAAATACACAAATAAAGGAAGACAAGAGGATATACATGTATGCACACACATACACACACAGTGATTACTGCTGCACATAAATGTTACTGAGTGCTCCATGATGATGAGCATTGTAGTGGAGCATATTTCTGATGAGCATTGTAAGAGGGTGTAGTGATTTCCTATCAGTCACCATGCCTTACATCTTTTTCTTTCTCTCTCTGCCTCTCTTGGTGTCTCTCTCACACACACACACACACACAAATTCCCTCATATGCACATGTTTGCTGCAATTGCACTCTCAGAGCAGCTGACTTGTGTTCAGTCACATCTTTTGACTTTGTGACTGTTTATTATTGTATTACTGTTTACTGAATCCAGCTCTCTCTCTTTCTCCCTCTCTCTCTCTCAATAAACACACATACACATAATCTGGCATGCTGACATTTGGAAACACTCCCATACAAAAGACATCCTGACTTAATGCACAGTGAGTTTAAATTCAGCTGTGAGGATGAATGGAGGCACTGACATGTTTTCAGATTCTGGCATGAGCAGACTTGTACACACACACACACACACACACACACGCACACACACACACACACACACACACACACACATACATACACACATACACAACATCTAATGAGGAAGGTCACAGAGAGGGGAGGGAGAGAGAGAGAGAGAGAAAGAGAGAGAGAGAACAAGAGGCAGGGAACAGAAGGCTCTCTAGGCTTAGTGGGGATTGTGGTCTGGTGAAAAATCTTCAATAGGACCTAGAACAGAGATGGCTCAAGCACACAGTGGACATGTGGGGCAGTTGCTACAGGGGATTCTTTCAGCATCTCTTATATTTTCATTTTGTGTCAAATACTACTAGTTTATTTGTTCTATTTGTTCTATTTTCAATTGATTATTATTCAAGGTACAAACCCCATTTCCAGAAAATCTGGGGCACTTTCTACAAATGCAATAAAAACTGAAATCTGCAATTTGTTAATTCACTTGAACCTTTAATTAACAGACAAAAGGACAAAGAAAAGATGTTGAGAGTTTTCAATGACAAATTTAAAATTTAGAAATTGATGCCTGTGATACACACACACAAAAAGTTGGGACAGAAGGAAAATAAGACAGAAAAGGTTACACAAGTAGCACCGGATGGCTCTATAATGATCTATAAACATCTATAATGGTAACAGGTGAGGTCATCAAGATTGAGTGTAAAAGGAGCATCCACCAAAGGCTTAGACTTTGCAAGCAAGGGTCGTGGTTCACCACTTTGTGCCATGTTTTTCAGTGCAAGATTGCAAAGAATTTAGGTCTTTCACCATCTACAGTTCAGAATATCATAAAAAAGGTTCAGGAGACATCTCAGTGCGTGAAGGCCAAGGGCGGAAACCATTGTTGAATGTGTGTGACTATCAAGCCCTCAGGCAGTATTGTATGAGAAATGATGGCCACATGGGCTCGGGAGTACTAACGAAGTCCACCTGACACTGCATCAAGAAATGCAACCTGAAACTGTATTATGCAAAGAGGAAGTCATATATTAATTTTGACCAGAAACACTGGGGAGTTCTCTAGGCCTGAAGTCAAAAAAAGGTGATATGACATGCCTCTGTTCCAACTTTTTTTGAGTGTGCTGCAGCCATCAATTTCTAAATTTGTTTATAGTTAACAAATTAAATTTCAATGTAAAACACAAATAAAAACAGAATATGATGATTTGCAAATCCTTTTCAACCCATATTTAATTTAATACAATACAAAGACAGGATATTTAATGTTCAAATGGATTAACTTTATTGTTTTATTTTTGCAAATATTTCACTCATTTTGAATTTGATGCTTGCAACACCCAAAATTCCAAAATTCCAACACATCCAGGGTCAACAAAAGATTTGGAAAGTTGAGGAATGCTCAAAAACCACCTGTTCAGAACATTCCACCAGGACAGGTTAATTGGAAATAGGTGAGTATCATGATTGAGGAATGTAGGGATTTCATCATTTAGAATCCATAATATCACAAAAGTTTCAGAGAATCTGGAGAAATCTCTGTAAGTAAGTGGCAAGGCCGAAAACCTATATTGAATGCCCGTGATCTTCGATTCCTCAGGTGGCACTGCATTAAAACCCGGGGGCGTTAGTGCCCATGGCATGGGTAACTTGCACATCTGTGAAGGAACCATTAATGCTGAAAGGTACATACAGGGTTTGGAGCAGCACATTCGCAAAATACAACAAAGGAGACCCCCAACTGTTGAGCAACTGCAGTTGTACATCACGCAAGAATGGAAAAGAATTCCACATACAAAGCTTCAACAATTAGTGTCCTCAGTTCCCAAACACTTATTGAGTGTTGTTAAAAAGAAAGGTGATGTAACACAGCGGTAAACACGCCCCTGTCCCAACTGTTTTGGAATGTGTTGCAGGCATCAAATTCAAAATAAGTGAATAATTGCAATAAAGTTTATACATTTGAATATCTTGTCTTTGTAGTGTATTCTATTGAATATGGGTTGAAAAGGATTTGCAAATCATCGTATTCTGTTTTTATTTATGTTTTTCACAACGTCCCAACTTCATTGGAATTGGGGTTGTATGTAATAGTATTTCTGAACAGGAGAGGGCTCCACCTTCACTATGTCATACGTCATGCTCTCATACAGCACAGTCCAGCCTCATTAACAGCCTAGCAGCTTCATGTGAATGTGATGCAAACTTTGAAACAGGTGGACAGTGTAACGATAACCACAGACGGGTGGACTACAAGGGCTACCCAGAGTTATCTGCACTTTCAGGTTTCTCAGAGATGAAACTCGTTTACCCGGCTTGGTTGTATTCATGTGGTTTTTGTGTGGAAAATTTAAAAAACATGAAGGCTGTCAACCTTTTTATGTTGTATGGCTAATCATTGTTTTCAATAAATATCTCCATTAGCTGTCGACTGTAGCCTTTCTGTGGTTGTTTTTGAACAGAAATATGCATTGATTGTAGATATTTGAAAACTATGTTACTATTAGAATTAGAGTATAAATTGTACTGTATTATGTGGTATCATACTGTTGATGAACTGTTCGGCTGTGTTGGAAATAGTGCTTACTTCACAACTCGGCCAGTTCATGCTGCTTCAAAAATTTTGATGTATGCAACTTAAGCATTCAACTTCAGAGGGTGTTCATGTGGTGCCTCCTCCTGGGAAACTCATCTTTCCGATAAAATTGACACCACTTGAAAGCGCAGTATGTCACTATAACAGCACATGTGATCACCAGAGAGGGGGAAATAGCGAGCTTTGTACTCCAAACTTGCCTTCTTTTCGAGTCACACTCTAAACGTAGCTGAGGAAATTGGCTGTTTGGGAGTGGGAGCTTTAAAAGGCTACATTCGCAACATTGTTGTCGTTACTGACAACGCTCAAAATATGGAGGTAGCAGTGAACGAGCATCACACACAAAGTGTTTGCCCACACTTAAAAGCTTGTCAAGCAGGGTTGAGTGAGCTGCGCATAGCTGCCGTCTTCCACTGCTGTGGTCGTGGCTAAACAGATCACTTTTATTGCAATTTAAGAAGTGTTCCAACTTTTCTGGAAATGGGGTTTGTAAAAATGTTAGTGTTAAATAATATGTTTGACAGTGTAACACTACATGAATAAATCTAATTGGTCTAAATCCAAGTAATATAATTGTATTTTATATAAGAGTATTGCCTGGATTGTGTGAATTCTGATTGGTCATTCTAGGCCATTACTATGGGTACAGTTCTGATCACAGACTCACATAAATTTGTGACACAAAACATTACTCCATTAGAAATCACCAATGCTATCTAGGCTAATCTTGTGGATGCAGTTCAAACCGTAGACTCTAACAGACATTTTATGGCCATAAAATGATTTTTAAATCAATATTTTGTATCAAATTATTATTTAGTAAGTAGCCATGCAATAGGAGGGATAATGTACAGTGATTCTGTGATTATTGTGAAATAAAACCCTTCAGGAAGATTAAAGATCTCTCTGCTTTGCCTCTGGGTGCTGCATCACCCTGTGGGGTTTAATTCACGATGATGACCAGCTTGGTACGTTATAATTACAGGTCACTGTGCTGAGATTATGGAATCCATTCAATTTTAAAGAAAACAAGAAGAGTAAGTAGCATGATGCTCCATGCAAAAAGGAGAGCTCCAGAAATGAGTGTATTAATAACATGAACATGTGATCATATTTTAAAAAGGTGTATAGTGTCAATAAACAGAAAGCACAGCTTCAGATTAGTTACAGGTGCATTTGTGTATAGGGCATAGCATACACAAGAAATAAAATAAATGACAAACTGAACCAAATATATGGTGAATAAAGCTATTTCTGCAGTATTTTTACTCATTCATTCATTCATCTTCTTGGCTGCTTATTCGGAGTAAACCCATGTGGACACGGGGAGGACATGCAGACTCCACACAGAAAGGACCCAACTGCGGTTAAAGTTAAGGTTAGGGCTAGTCATAGCATTCATTGAGAGATTGAGATCATTAAATGCTGATCTCTGCTGCTGTATGAGGGGCACCAGGAAGTTCTGACCAATAAGATGTTATTTCAAATGTGCTGACTGTTATCTCTATCCATCTGTTTCTCTCTTTATTTCTCTCTCACTCTCTCTCTCTCTCTCTCTCTCTCTCTCTCTCTGTATGTGTTTTGTTAACTCGATCCCAGGACAAAGTGTGCAGAAATACATAAAACACCCATAAACCTAACACACACACATTTGGCTTTCTATACTTGTGAGGACTTCCACTGACATAATTGCTACTGCAGCTAATTAATGCTAACCCTAACCCTAACCCAAACCCAAACCTTAACCTCAGTAATGAAAAGGCAACTTTTTTCCTGTTTTATTTATTTATTTATTTTTGTTAAAAGTTACAACAAAAAACACACTTTCCTTATGGGGTCCAGCAAAATGGCAAATGAAATAAGATATTCCTGTCCTTGTGGGTACTTTTAGATGCTTTTAAACAAGTACACACACACACACACACACACACACACGCACACACACCCTCACACACACACAAAGACGCCACCACACCTTTTCATGGTGTTATGTAGTTCATCTCCTGTCCACCAAGGGGCAGAGAAGATCACATAAACTCAAATTGCAGTGAGCCAAAAGGAGAGCAAGCTCCAAAAGGACAACTGTTTCAAACATACACACAAAAAGTACATGCAGAATGGCTCATACACCATTATTAACATCTGGGCATTCTCAAACCACACTGTGCCTCTCTGTAGATTCTCTCTCTCTCTCTCTCTCACTCACACACACACACACACACACACACAGCATCAGGAAACCTTAAACTGTCTGCCAAAAGCAACAGGAATGCCCACCACTTCTCTGCTCTCCACAGCAGGGGACTGTGGGTCTTTAGGGATTAACTTTACTTCCTGTCTACAGAGCCGACTGGACAGAGGTGCATTATGGGAATGCTGAATATAGCATTTTTTTTGCCAATAGCTGACAAAAATGCAGATGGCCTACTTCAAGATTCTGGGAAAACTGCAGTGTCACATCTGTAACGAATTATTCTAATTCACTTCTTTTGCAGAAAAAAAAATCTTTTTTCAGTCACCCCCAAACATAGCAAACTGCTGGTGTGAGTGGCACGTTTTTCTGCGTTGTGATCGATTGGCGTGTGTGGGTTTTAGTATGTGCTTAGTAAACGCTCAGTCACTCTAGTCTCTCATGCAAAATATGCTACAATTAAGGCTAAAAGTCAGACTGTCACACAAAATCTTCATAACATGAACACAGCATGAGAGACCTATGTATGTTAACAGACTAGCTGTAGGACAAAACAGCACAGCTAGCATTAGATAGACTAGCTTTCACTGCAAAGCTAGCATTACCCAGCACTAACTAAACATTCTTTCAGTCTTGTTTAAAGTTAGCTATCAAAGCTAGCACATATAGTTTAGCTGAATAATTAGTAAGATGAAATGCAAAGTACAGAGCTGTGCTGACTTGCAGTCACTGAGGGCTTTCTAAAAAATAAGCTGCATAAAAGACACACTGAGACTTATTTATCTGTAATGAGTGAGACAATGAAGCGAGATGATGGGGGAGGGGTGGGTGTACGCAGTGGGTGGGTGCACCAGAGTCTCTCTCACTCTCTCTGCATCTCTTGGAAAATTTCTGCTGGTCTGTTTAAATGAAAAGATCAAAGTCATGGGAGGTAGCTTAGAAAGCAGAAGCAAGATAAGGAAGAAAGTAGCACATAGGAATGTGCTGGAGATCTCGCCTAGGCTGCCAGAATGGCCAGAAACGCCACTGATCCTGTTTAACAAAATGGTTCCTGTGGAAAGTCTGCTGACAATCTGTCTGTGTGCCGAACATCTGCAGAGTTGACATCCAAGTTGTATAGAAACATGAACAGACAGCAGGACGAGAGAAAAAGAAAGATAGAGAGAAGAGAGATGTACCACAAAGAGAAATGACGAGCGGAAGGTGAGAGAAAGAACGAGTGTAAATCAACTGTAAGTCAAGAGCACTGACATGCCTTCAAGGCTTTTTCACACACACACACACACACACACACACACACACACACACACACACACACACACACAACACACACACACCAATCTATTCAATTTTTTTTTTTTATTAAATTCAGTTTCATTTATATAGCACTTTTAACAATTTGCACAAAGCAGTTATACATTTCTCCCTCTCTCTCTGTACCTACCTACCTACATACCTACATTATACACCAATCAGGCATAACATTAAAACCACTGTCAGGAGAAGTGAATAACACTGATTATCTCATTACAATGGCACCTGTCAAGGTATGGGAATATGGCATGCTTTGAAGTTGATGTATTGGAAGCAGGGAAAATGGGCAAGCGCAAGGATCCGAGTGACTTTTGACAGGCCTAATTGTTATGGCTAGAGGACTGGGTCAGGGCATCTACAAAACAGCAGGTCTTGTGGGGTGTTCCCAGTATGCAGTGGATAGTACCTACCAAATGTGGTCCAAGGAAGGACAACTGGTGAACCAGTTATGAGGTCATGGGCACCCAAAGCTCACAAATGAATGTGGGGAGCGAAGGCTAGTCCAACAGAAGAGCTACTATAGTACAAATTGCTGAAAAAGTTAATGCTGAAATGATAGAAAGGTGACCATTCCAGAGCCCATACTGACCCCTGTCCACCACTAAAAACATTTACAATGGGCACATGAGCATCAGAACTGGACCATGGAGCAATGCAAGAAGGTGGACTGGACTGTGGACAGCCAGGGGGGTTTGCGTCAAAGAGATGGTAAAGAGATGACACAAGGATACAATGTAGAAGGTAGGTAAGCCAGCAGAGGCAGTGTGATGCTCTGGGAATGTTATGCTGGGAAAGCTTGGCTCCTGGCATTCATGTAGATCTTACCTTGACATAGACCACTTACCTTAACATTGTTGCAGAAGTATAGACCTTCATGGCAACTGTATTCCCTAATAGCAGTGGTCTCTTTCAGCAGGATTATGTGACCTGATACACTGCAAAAATTGTTCACGAATGGTTTGAGGAACATGACAAAGTGTTCAAGGTTTTGATTTAACCTCCAAATTCCCCATTTCTCAATCCAATTGAGGATCAGTGGGATGTGCTGCACAAACAAACAAGTCTGATCCATGGAGGCCCCATTTTGCAGGATTATAGTCAGGTGTATGATCAAGCAAATATACCAAATAGCTGCTAATGATCATCAAATTCACATGTAGGTTGAAACACAGTCATTAACTGAAACATAAACAGCTGTGTATGAGGCTTAAAACTGGGTGAGGAACAGCCAAAATCTGCTACCAATGTGAGGCTGTAGAAGACAGTTTCATGTCACAGGGCATACACCATGGCAAGACTGAGCACGGCAACAAGACACAAGGTAGTTATACTGCATCAGCAAGGGCTCTCGCAGACAAAGATTTCAAAGCAGACTGGGGTTTCAAGATGTACTGTTTTGAAGAAGCACAAAGAAATGGGCACCACTGATCATCACCAACACCATCCTCTGTTATATCTTCTCCTATCTCCCACCTGATAAACCGGTGCTTCTCATTAGGCACTGTCCCCTCTTCTCTTAAAATTGCCACTGTCACACCTATACTCAAGAAACCTGGTATAGATCCATCTGTGTTATCCAATTTCAGACCCTACTCAAATCTTCCATTCACAGCCAAAATAATGGAAAAAGTTGTCTCCCTACAGATGCAAGACTTTCTCTCTAGTAATGAGCTTTATGAGCCTTTTCAGTCTGGCTTTCGGACTCTACACAGTACTGAGTCTGCTCTCTTAAGAGTTGCAAATGATCTACTGCTCTCAGCAGACTCCAGACTATTCAGAATCGTGGTCCTCTTGGACCGTACTGCAGCGTTTGATACCAGAAACCATCACATTCTTATTTCCAGATTACAGTCTATTGGTGTTACTGGCCTGGCTCTTAGTTGGCTACAATCATACCTTACTAACAGACAACAGTTTATATCACTAGGCTCTCACAAATCATCCACTGCACCTGTTGCTCAAGGGGTTCCCCAGGGCTCTGTTCTTGGGCCCCTTCTTTTCATTCTGTACATTTCTCCAATAGGCCAGAAACATGGACTTAACTTCCACTGCTATGCAGACGATATTCAGATCTACATCAGTTCTGCTTCCCCCACAGCTTCGGCCCATACATTAAGTACCTGCATTTCTGATCTCAAACTCTGGTTGCACCACAACTACTGCAAACTCAATGCTGATAAAACTGAAGTCTTGCTACTAGGTTCAAAATCACTACTTCAGGGTACCACTAACATCACTGTCAATGTTGATGGTGTTTCTATCACTTCGGCTCCTGACATGGCTGTCTCTTTGAATCATCACTCACCTTTGTAGCACATATAAAGACTGTCACCAAGACTGCATCTTACCATCTTCGAAATATTGCTCGCCTTCGTCCCATCCTTAGTGAAGATGACGCCAAAGTGCTCATTCTTGCCTTCATCTTTTCCCGTCTTGATTACTGTAACTCTCTCTTTTATGGTCTCCCTGTTAAACTAATAAACCGCCTTCAGTACATCCAGAACTCTGCAGCTTGTGTCCTCACGTCTACTAAATGTTCTGCACACATCACACCTGTCCTTCAGCAGTTACACTGGCTACCTGTCATCTGTAGGATTAACTACTAAATCCTGATTCTCACCTTCAAGGCTCTACATGGTCTCGTTCCTACATATCTCACTGAACTCATCCAGGTTTACTGTCTCTCTCGCACTCTTAGATCCTGTGGAGAGCTGTGGTTAGTTCTCCAAGATGTTTGGAACAAACGACCAGCCGAGTTCCTTCAAAAACTGTGTGCAAGTGTACCTAGAAGAATTGATGTTGTTTTGAAGGTTGGTCACAACAAATATTGATTTGATTTATATTTCTCTTCTGTTCATTCACTACATTTTGTTACTTGATGAAAAAAAACTATTAGCACTTCCATTTTGGAAGCATTCTTAGTTTACAGCATTTTTCCACACCTGCCTAAAAACTTTTGCACAGTACTGTATAATGTATAACATATATATGTCCAGAAAAAAAGGTTCCCTTATATATGTATGCATACAAATATAATACAAAACCACTCTCACTCCTCCAAACTCATCTGTACCCAGTAAAATCATATGCATATTTGTGTACCCACACACACACACACAAGGGTATGGAAAAGTCCAGATTCCAAATGATGTCATGAACAAGTTCAAAGCCTGAACATGTCACACTGACCAACCACAGCTTTCCATGCAGAACACCTTTAAAAATATTTCCATTCTATCTGTCTCTGCCTCCCTACCTCCATCTCTCCCACCCTCATTCTGTCTCGCCCTGTCTTTTTCTGTGTTCCTCTCTATGTCTCTTCCTCCCTCTCTCTCCCTCTCTCTCTCTACCTCTCTCTCTCCCTCCCTCCCTCTGCCTCTCTCTTTCTCTCCCTCTGCCTCTCTCTCCCTGTCTGTCTCCCTCTCCCTGCCTCCCTCTGTCACTCTTTCTCTCTCCCTCTGTCTCTCTCTCTCTCCCTCCCTCTGTCTTTCTCTCTTTCTCCCTCCCTCCCTCTCTATGTCCATCTCTCTATTATAATGGGTTTTTCTCTCCAACTGCAAAAGTTTCATAATCTGAAGACACAATGCACAACAAACAGCATGGGTTTAGGAATCTGATCAGTTGGGAATGTTTTAGTGGATGAGTTAAATTGCAGTTTTTTTTCTCACTTTTTTTCACTTTGTTCAGTTAGCTTGTGTGTGTGTGGCTGGGTGTGGCAGCCCAGCTTCACAGTGCTCCGAGACTTCTGAAAGCCAGTCTTGGTTGTTGCTGGGATGCAGTTTAATTGCATGCTGCTCATGTAGCCTCAGTTATAAAAACTTTTTTAACTTTTGAAAGTAATAATAAGCTTTGATTTCATTTTTGAGCACAGCCAGGGCAATAAACCAGGCCTGCACATACACATACACACACAGATACACAAACACACATTTAATTATTTGTGTGTATTGCATACACAATATAGGAATATATTGTATCTTAATTGTCCTGTATTGCATTTTATTTTTAATTATTTTGTAAAGCACTGTGAGTTATTCTAGAAAAGTACTTTATAAATAAATTTTTACTTAAAGACAGAACTTTCCATAGACATAATTATAAATGCAGCTAATTAATGCTATTAATGCAGATATTCACAGTCAGAAGAGTCAGGACATGCTTCAGGTCTTAACATTTCCTTGATGTCCTGACATGTAGGTGTGGTGTCTATTTAAGTCCTGACATTTCACATAAACACACCCACATCCATACCCATACACACACACCAACTGCAATCACTTTCACAGTGTCAGGTAGTCAAATGTATACATTCCCACAACTATGAGCGAAACATGATGCCAAGCATGCACAAGCATGTGTCTTTGTGTGTGTGTGTTTTCTCACCTCAAACACTTCTTCATCCAGTATGCGTGTACCAAACACCACAATGCCTTTGGTGTCAATGATGGGTTTCGGGCTTCGTGACAACTTGCGCGTCGTCTGCTTCTTACAGTCCACAATCAGCGTAACACTCTGCTTATGGACACTGATTGCCACACGGTGCCACCTACGCACACACACACACACACACACACACACACTTAAACAAAAGGCTATGTCCAGCATCTATAAGATAAGGTGTAAATGTGTAGGTGAAGGGGCGTAAACATGTGAATCCTGGATGTTACTATTTTGAGATTAAAAACTAAAACCAATGAAAAATCATCATTTGCCCTACAGTTACTATATTGTTAAAAGGTTTATCAGTCACCACATCAGCTTTCATAAGTTGAATGGATTAATGGATGTGTTGCCTATTACTCATCATATCATCTGGCTTCAATTTTGTTGTATCTTCTATTCAGTTCTTGCTAATCATAGTCTGAAAAATGCTTCCTTCCCACAAACGGCTGCTCAATTTAATACCAGAAAAACTGGTACTGGAGCCTATGCAAAATACATAGCAACGGCACCTATGCACGTCTTTGGTTGTGACTGCCAGTGTGTATATAAAGTGATAGAGATCTATGGAAGCTTCTACTGCTGTTTCCACTGTGAGAATGACAAGGTATTACGATTCATAGAATTTCATACCAATATCATATATTTAGATTTCACCAGTACACAAGTAACTTTGTATGGTTGCAGCCCCAACTGTCTGACATGGAATATAAGGTTTGTGTCCACTTCATGGTGTGTTGCACTTCATGCTAGTGCCACCTGAACTGAGGCAGGCTCAAACCACTTGTTGGGCAATAGCTCCAAGTCTACAGGGGTTAGACAATGAAACTGAAACACATGCCATTTTAGACCACAATAATTTATTAGTATGGTATAGGGGCTCCTTTTGCGGCCAATACAGCGTCAATTCGTCTTTGGAATGACATATACAAGTCCTGCACAGTGGTCAGAGGGATTTTAAGCCATTCCTCTTGCAGGATAGTGCCCAGGTCACTACGCAATGCTGGTGGTGGAAAACATGTCCTGGTATGCTGACATTACCCTGGATACTGTGGCTCTTGATACATCACAAAGACTTGCTGTCTTGGTCACAGAT
>JAOVYV010000019.1:521968-538452 GCA_025674545.1 Hassar affinis
TGTGGGCCCTGAATCTATAATCTATGAAAGTTTAACTTTTTGAATGGAATTATGGAAATGAATCAACTTTTCCATGACATAAATTTTTTTTGGAATGGATCTGTAAATACCAGTCAAGTCTCTTAATGTGTTCCAAAAATAAATTTCTTTTCTGTTTCCAATCATATTCTTTGCTATTTGATACATGCTCTGATATGCAATATGGTTTCTCTGAAATGATCCAGCATTTTTGTTTTTGCTGTTATCTATCTGAAACCAATAATGGGTATTGGATCTGTGCCACCTCTAGTAAGCATTTGGTTTGACTAGTTCCCAAATTCAAATTTTATGACAGCATAAAAATATTAATTGATTGAGTAATAATGAGCTCTCATGTGATCGCTCTTAAAAATCGTCTTATTCAGGATTGCTTCAATACTATATTCTTTTTTTTTAACCATGGCTACACTTCACAATTGTGTGTGAATTGCGTGCGTTATTGAAAAAATTACAATTCAAAATAATCATCTTTAAATTATAATCATTGTGAAAGCACACAATGCCTCTGCCATTGCTTTAGCAGTGCTTTAAATAGTCAACAGTGAGTGAGTTTAGAGTCTTGGTCACTGCTCTGTGGATGTTCTTTTAAGATCTTTGAAGACACCTCTCTGGACCATCACCATGATACTCAAATCTTAATTCATCAGTCCAAGCAACTCTGCTGAACCACTCTAAATCAAACTTTCCATATTCTGCCAAAAACTTCATTCTGTCTTTGATATTTGTCTTAGACAGCAATGGCCTTTAACACACATTCTAGACAGAAAATCTGCATTATTGGTTATTAGTTACTGTTCTTCTCAAAAGAGTCTTGTTTTCTGAGGTGAATTCTTTTTGACAGTTTGACAGTTTTGAATGCTTTTTGCCTGTCTTTAATAAATGTAAAACAGGCAGTCATCTCTACATGAAGAGAATTTGGGCCTTCCAGAACCTTTCTTTCTGGCAACATCAGCTTTTGTTTCAAAGCACTGACCTATTCCCTAAATAACTGAAAGTGAAATAGGGATTTGCTTTGCCATTAGGGTCTTAATATTTTGCAAATGTGTTTGCCACATTTGTGTTTGGCTCAGAACTTTACGTTGATAAAAAGCAGGATATGTTGGTAGCTAGCTAGTTTAGCTGATGGTAATAATTTGTGTTGTGTTTTTAGTTTTTTTGGTTTTTTTTTTGTTCATGTCAGGTAGATAGTTTGGCTATTCATTCTTCTAGCAGTATGAGACTTTTCTAAAAACATCAATTGTACATATTGTATCATAAGTTATTCAAGGTCAGGCCATATCACACCACACCAACATCGATTTCCATATATATGTTAATTGTTTTACATACTCTTTGTAAATACACCAATACTTGCATGCACATTCTAGCACCCAGTTGGATTAGTAAATATCTAATGCATAAGCAGACAGTAAAATAAAGGCAGCGGCATAACAGAGATTTAAAATGGTTATTTTTTCTGGAAATGCATACATCCTTGATTTTGATGTGGTAATGTTTGTGTATAGTGCCTCTATCATCATTGTTTGGAACAACATGTCGCAATACAAATTTTGGGCACACAAGTTTTGTGCATGTAGGGTGGAAACATTCCTTATGCTGATGCATGTGCAGGCTTGTATAGCATATATAAGAGGTCTTATTCATTACATAAGCCACAGCATGGTTTAATTCTCAGATGTGATTGAAATTTATTTTTTATTAATTCTCTGTTATTCCTTACATATTGAATGATAGCCAAACATCCCTATATGCAAATTTGATTATTTAATTAATGTGAAAACTGATGAAAAATCTGGGCTTTGTTGAAGTTTTTAAGTGTGCCAACAGCTGCACAGATAGCCCAGCCTCTATCTGTGGATTGTACATGTGCTCATTGTGAGGGAAAATTACAACCCGTTGTGTAAAACTTAAATAAAAATAGAATACAATGATTTCCGAATATTTTTGAAACCATATTCATTTGAATACACTACAAAGACAGGATATTTAATGTTGAAACAGATAAACTTTGTTATTTTTTGCAAATATTCACTCATTTTGAATTTGATGCCTGCAACACGTTCCAAAACAGTGCCATACATTTTCAATGGGAGACAGGTCTGGACTGCAGGCAGGCAAGTCTAGTACCTGTACTCTTTTACTAGGAAGCCACGCTGTTGTAACACATACAGAATGTGGCTTGGCATTGCTAAAATATGCAGGGATGTCCCTAAAAAAGATGTTACTTGGATGGCATGTACCTTTCAGCATTAATGGTTCCTTCACAGATGTGCAAGTTACCCATATCATGAGCACTAACACACCCCCATACCATCAGAGATGCTGGCTTTTGAACTTTGCACTGATAACAATTCAGACAGTCCTTTATGTCAGTCCATCTCAGATGAGTTTGGGCCCAGAGAAACTGATGGCATTTCTGGGTGTTGTTGACATATGGCTTCTTAGCTTTGCACTTGTAGATGGAGCAACGAACTGTGTTCACTGACAATGGTTTTCTGAAGTGTTCCTGAGTCCATGTGGTAATATCCATTAGAGAATGATGTCGGTTTTTAATGCACTGCCGCCTGCGGGATTGAAGGTCACGGGCATTCAATATAGGTTTTCAGCCTTGCCACTTACTCTCCAGATTCTCTGAATCTTTTGATGATATTATGGATTATATACTATATTATGGATATAACACCTATATTCCTTGCAATTTCATGTTGGGAAACATTGTTCTTAAACTGTTGGACTATTTGCTCATGCAGTTGTTCACAACGTGGTGAACCTTGGACTGAGCCTTTTGGGGATCCTCCCTTTATAACCCATTCATGACAATCACCTTTTTCCAATTAACCTGTTCACCTGTGGAATGTTCCAAACAGCTGTTTTTTGAACATTCCTCAACTTTCCCAGTCTTTTGTTGCCCCTGTCCCAACTGTTTTGAAACGTGTTGCAGGAAACAAATTCAAAATGAGTCAATATTTGAAGAAACAATAAAGTTTATCCATTTGAACAATATCTTGTCTTTGTAGTGTATTCAATTGAATATGGGTTGGAAAGCATTTGCAAATCATCGTATTCTGTTTTTATTTATGTTTTACACAACATCCCGACTTCATTGGAATTGGGGTTGTACATTAATTACATACATTTTCATAATACAGGTTAAATTAAAACATAATACTACTGTCAGGTAGCACTTGAATTACTGTTATGAGCTCAGTAGCTCATGATAAGCCATCTGAAGGATATAAAGATTTAGTTTCTCCCTTTAGATCTGTATATGTACTCCCACCCAGTACCTCTTCCTGTAACAGTACAGTCTACAGTACAAAGATAATTAGTAACAGTAACAAGAACAACTGTAATACATGCAGAGAGCACACACAAGAGAAAGAAAACATAAAATGAAATGTGACACAAGTAAAGGATTGTATTCAAGAATCATAGAGTGATAATGAAAGAATTTGTGACTGAGAAAAAAAAATAGAGTTTGAAAGAGAGGGTGAAAGAAGGACAGGAAAAGACATAAAATAAGCCAATGACAGCAGGCCCATGTGTACATTAAGGAGGAGTCTGGGGAAAGAAATTGTTATATCTTCAGACTAATGTTTAAAAAGAAGGGGGTGGGTTATGATTTAGGGTGGGCTTGTGATCTAATTTATATTTTAGATTTTGAGCCTGTTTTAATTTTTTTGGTTTTTGATCTTGCCTTTCACTTGTTACATTGTTTATACATTGCCTGACCCTTGCTTGTTCTTTGACTTTTTCTCTGCCTTCCATATTGGATTGTTTATCTGTGTATATTTAATAAATGTAATTTCCTGTGACTGTATCCACCTTTGCCTCACTTTGTAACAGTACATAGTATATAAAGTAATATATGTGGAATTTCTTTACCACATCTCACAGCCTCTTTTCGAGCTGCTGCTCATGCAATTTTCGGGAGCGGTGTAACACACTCGGAGGAAAACGCTCCCGCCCACCTTTTGTATGCATGAGCTCACAGATGCCCGTGATTGGACAGTGTCGCTCTGATTGACATGGGGGAGAGTGTATGCTTCCCCTCCCACCCTGAGAGCACGGCCAATCTTGCTCTCTGAGCTCCCGGCTACGGGCAGCTATAGCATCACCCAGATTCAAACTAGTGATGATAAGGCGAACGCGTTGCCGTTGCGCCACTCAGGAGCCTTGTTCATGCTTGTTAAGTCTCCTTCACAGATTCCTAAGGTGCGGTCAATATAAATTAAAGTACCCAGTTTAGCCATAGCTTAGACAGGTCAGAGGAGGGCTGAAAAAAAGAAAGATTTTACTTAATTTAAAAGAAGTGTGGATGGAAGGGCTGCTCAGTGAGTAGTGTTGCTGCGTCACAGCTTTGGGATCTCTGGGTTTATACTGAGCTCAGGTTATGATGTATGTAGTGTTTGGCCTGTTTGCCTTGTGTCCATGTGGATTTTTTTCCAAAACCATCAGTGGTGGATTGTCTGAGGTCTGTTTTCCACATTGTCTACAATTGTTTAAACTGGCCACATTGATTAACATGAGAGAGTTTTGGTGTAAAGAGCTGTTAACATGCCGCTGCACCGTGTGGTTACCATATTTCTTTCCTATCCTATATACTTTCATTTATTTTTATTTCATTTTTTTATTCATCTGATGGATCCAGTGTCTATCCTGGTAGCACTGGGGGCAAGGTGGGAAAACACCCAGATGGTATACCAGATGGTATTCCACTACTGTACATCAAGCACAAATATTCGGATATTCATTGACACTAAGGGGCATTTTGCATGTTTTTTGGGAAACCAAAAAATCAGAAGGAATCTGAAATGTCAGAGTTGACAGAATTGGTCAAACCTTCCGCAGAAATGTACTTCTTTATTTTTAGTAGCCAGGTAAACAAAACATTAGGCTAAATCAGCATCAAAATCATCATTTCCAATGAAGTTGGGACGTTGTGTAAAACATAAATAAAAACAGAATACGATGATTTGCAAATCCTTTTCAACATAAATAAACGGATGTTCAAACGGATAAAATTTGTTGTTTTTTGCAAATATCCATTCATTTAGAATTTGATGCCTGCAACACGTTCCAAAACAGTTGGGACAGGGGCATGTTTACCACTGTGTAACATCACCTTTCCTTTTACCAACACTCAATAAGCATTTGGGAACTGAGGGCACTAATTGTTGAAGCTTTATAGGTGGAATTCTTTCCCATTCTTGCTTGTTGTACAACAAATTGTTCAACAGTCCGCTGTTGTATTTTGCGCTTAATAATGCGCCACACATTTTCAATGGTGACCTGCAGGCAGGTCAGTCTAGTATAGCATTCTTTTACTATGAAGCCTGTTGTAACACGTGCAGAATTTTGGCTTGGCATTGTCTTGCTGAAATAAGCAGGGATGTCCCTGAAAAAGACGTTGCTTGGATGGCAGCATATGTTGCTCCAAAACTTATATGTACCTTTCAGCATTAAAGGTACCTTGATGATGTGCAAGTTACCCATTTAACTTGCGCTTGTAGATGGAGTGATGAACTGTGTTCACTGACATTAAATATCTTGTCTTTGTAGTGTATTCAATCAAATATGGGTTGAAAAGGATTTGCAAATCATCGTATTCTGTTTTGATTCATGTTTTACATAACGTCCCAACTTCATTGGAATTGGGGTTGTAGGCAAAACTAGACTCAGAAAACCAAAGGACAAAAAAATTATCATTAAAAAGAATAAAAAGAATAAAGAGAACAAAGGAAAGATACACTGCATGATGATTTGCATTGTGTGTTTGGAGTCCATTTATATAGTGTGGGGGTGATTAGAACCAAATGTGTATGAATGTGTGCTGGAAATTGCAGTCCTGAGCGGCCAAGTTTGTTGGCCAAAATGTAACTTTGCGGTTTGAGTTTGCTGCAGATTCCGGCATTGAGATGACAATATTAGCCTACTGTCATGGACATGAGCAATTATGTACTTGGCCAAAACACAATGTAGCTCTTCATTTTGAACATTTCACTTTTTTTAACTTCTTCAACAGCTTAGTAACAGCTTACTTGCAGTCAGTCAGGAAATTTGTGCTTATTTCTTTGACCTCCTCAGTTATCTTACAGTATCTACAGATTTTGGACTAGACTGACCTATAAGGACCAGGTGGAGCAATTCTTACAGACAGTTCAGACTGCTTAAGTGCTGTTGGCACAACAGGACAGTTCTTTGTGCTACTCACACTGTCATATTGTGTTTAATAATCTGTGGTACCTTCCTCATTGTGGTGGATTTGATCCTGGTTTCTTCAAACCTGCCTACAGTCTACATCTACATCTTTTAAGTCCACAATGACCTACACTCATCCAGTATGAGTATGAATGATAACTGGGAGACAGGATCAAGTATTTTCCTCTTTATTTCCAGCTCTTTGATTGTCTCTTTTGTGGATGGCAAATATGCTTTTCAATATCTCTGTCAAGATTGAGGCATTGATATATACTGCTTTTACTGTCTTATACAATGATGCCACCCACCTAACATCAAAGATTTGTCTCATTTGACTCATACAAACATGTAATTGAAAGGGTGCTATTTCATACTCTCTTTTATTTCAGGGCAAGACTACACAGCTTCCCTAACAGATAGCTTAAACTTATGACTAAATTAAGATGCCACTGAATTAGAATAAGGTATACCCTTTTCAGTGCTGTGTAAACTTTTGAAATTTTGTGTTCCTGAAGCTCCATGTGAACAAAGCCCAACAAGTCATCCCTTAAGAAATACTTCATCTAAACAGGACTGAATAAACATTTAAGCAATGATTCAGGCATTTACTTTTAGCAGAGGGGCAGATTTTTCTCTTCCAAAGCCCCACAGTCATGAAACAGCCTTCCAGTTAGTATTCAGGGCTGAAAACCTATTTGTTTAATCAAATCTTTTGATAGTATCTTTTGATAGTATGAAATCTTTTGATAGTATGATCATATAATGCAAGATGCATCACCAAGATAAGAATGGTTCCGTTTTGTTTAGGCTTCCTCTCAATGTTTCTTCCATTTTTCACCTTAGGGAGTTTTTCCTTGCCTCATTGCCTCTGGCTTGCCCTTGAGGGATAGTACTGATCATTACTTATTGCTTCCCAGGAGTCTTTGTTGGTTAATAGTAATGAATTTAGAGAAATGCACTATTCATTTGTTCTTGCCTAGTCCCTGCATTGTTACATAGAAACTACAAAATGGTGTTACCATTTGTAGGCTATGACAGGTCATGGCTATGCCATGCTGTGGAAGCTGCTGTATAATAATTCTGGATAGTTCCCAGTGCACCTAATCTTGAAATGTTAGAACAAGGCATATGTGGAATATGACAGGTCTAACAGCTTTGTGAATATTAAAACACAAGTCCAATGAAGATTATATAAAATATAATATTTCATGTCTTCATCATGTCTAATGAAAATAAAATGCAGTGGTGTGGCAATGTAGCTTACAACAGGTTATGGTCACTGAACTTCTGGATGTCCTGGTGGTACACCAAGAACAATGTGGGCTCAATTCTTGCAGCATATGTCATAGTCTAAGCCATGGCACAAGCCTAGTTAATCAGTGACAATCCAGAGCGAAGGCAAGGGAGCAGACAAACAGGCTAAACCAACCTTCTGCTAGCTGCAGTGAGTCGTCACTCAGGTTCCACCATGTTGAGACTGTGTCTGTTCCCTGAGCTAAACAAAAATGTATCAATACTTAGAAGGTTTGTCTTAGTAACTTAACATAAAATTAGATCAATCAGTCAAATCAGTGGTCAGTTTTTAACGTCAACAAACAGATTTCATTTTAAAACATATTTACTCATTATAATATAAAATCTATATAAATTGAATTAATAGCATGTTTAACAATTTGGAAAAAAGATTAAGTCCCATTATGTCCCATTGTCTTCAAACAACAATTTACATAAAATGAATATTCATACATACTGCTTAAATAAAGTACATTATTAAAGAACATTTTTAACAGTTACATTCAGTGTCAGAGGTAGAAGAGTAAAACCCTACACATATGAAATATTGAAATGTTGATCTTGAGGCAAAATGCATGTTTGAAGGAATTTGATCTTCAAGTCCATGAAACTGGTTTGTATGATAACTGTTTCACTCAACAGTTAAGCAAAAGTAACACTTTTGCCCTTTCACTCTCCCTCTCTATTTTTCTCTCCTGCTCTTTAATTAGCAGTAGCTGATGAAGGAGTGTGGATAGAAGAGTGTAGGCGGACGTGGTTGAGTAGAGGTTAAAGGAGAAATTGATAGCTTATACAAACTTCATGCATGTTTCCTACAGGCACACATACAAACACACTTCAGAGTTTCTAAGGGTCATAGAAAAATAACTGAAAAAGAGTAAATTGTTCCTGATTACTGTCTTTTGGTTGAAAAATCTTTGAAGTATACTTGATTTCACTCATGTGCACACACTACCATACGCACACAGTCCCAGCATATAATTTTTACCATGAGTCACACACATGTGGAGATGATGTAATCTTGTTGGATGTTCTTATGGAGTATATGACCCATGTTTTTGGTTTAGTGAGGAAGATGGATAACAGATTATGCTGTTAGAACTTTATACTAAAACCCTTGAGCCCCTCAGAACCACCCCCAACCCCACCCTCACCCCCCTTTATAATTCTAGAATCACCACTCTAGAATTCTGTCTAGAGCTCGAGTGAAGTATAACAAGGACAAGCCAAACTATGGCTCATAGCACCTCAGACACATTTTGGTTCACACAAATGTTCATCAACTGTGTATGTGCTTACATACTAACAGAATCAGACATAAAGTAAATATCCATGTGTAGAACTTTATTTACATCATCCAAGTAAACAAAGGTGAAACTGTATCTTAACTCAGCATGGGTAAACAAGCAACAGTCAAAGCAAGAATAAATACAGTGTAATCAAGCCAGAGGGTAATCCAAAGAATAAACCAAGAGACTAAACAAGCTTCATACCTCGGATAAACAGGCAGCAAGAATGCTCAGAAATTATAATGCTAAAACTTGTACAGTAGTAAAAGTGGCAGTATAAAATGGGCTTTTCCTAATGAGGAAGTGATCATACTCCCAATACAAATATCCAAGTGAAGTGTATCATCTTAATTATACTTCTGAGGCTTTGCTAAGTTAGTACTTGATTAGTCAATGTCAATCCCATGTAGTATTTACAAGCCAATACAAGTGAAAAAATGCTAAGCATGTCCACCTCCCTGCTGTTTCTATAGAATTTACATTTCATAAAGTAATCTGGATCTAGCTGACTAGAATTCCAGAGATCACAAACTCTGTTGGCAGGGAGAGGTAAAGTCAAGGAGGTAAAGAGCTGGTGTTACAGAAGCCCCCAAACAATAGCTGGCATTTAAATTCAAATCAACAGGCCTTGTCCCCAACAGCTATCCCTAATGAGCAAGCCGGTGGCAACGGTGGCAAAGAAAAACTCCCTCAAATGATAAGAGGAAGAAACCTTGAGAGGAACCAGACTCAAGAGGGAACCCATCCTCATTTGGGTGACACTGGACAGTGCAGTAACAAATAATCCCTTCTATAACTGAGTGCTATATAGTTAAGAAAAAACAAAACTGTAACATTAACCAGTAAACTGATTAAAAATTTCACAAAGATTCAAGATTCAAGATTCATTTATTTGTCATTTCAAATACATGCAAGCACATACTGAAACGAAATGACATTTCTCTGGGGTCACGGTGTAAAGCACCATCATCCCAGAGCGGCCGCAGCGTGTACACGCAAAGTCCACACTGTTGAAGATATAAACTGCTCGCTGATGGTGATTAAACTGATAAAGTGCAAAACAGTTCATGACAGTTAATCCTAGCCGTCATCATAGAAAGGATGCCTTCATCAACCGCAAAGTGAAGTTCACAGCTTCCAAGAGCAACCCTAGGCTGTCCCTCACCGTGATCATCAGACCATCCATGCAGGGCCATACTCAGCAGCAGTGTCTTCTATCTTGTATCTGATGTCTTGCCCCCGATAATTGCTTTATAGTAAATCCTTACTATTCACAATGTCTGTCATATAGCAACTGTCTTTGTTGTCAAATCTGATTTTGTCTCATGCACAGTGTTGGTGGATGAGTTTATCAAAATGTTTCCACTCATATAGAGAGAGTATAGCCTCTGTTTAGGTCTTAATGACAGTGGTTATTCAAGTCAGATTCTTTGAAATTTTGACTAAAGATGTGCAAAATGCTCAACCATTCAAATAGCATGAAAAACACAAAGCTATTTTTGCTCACAAGCATATACTAGGGAAATGAGTGAAAACTAGGATGTTTGCTTGCTTTTCTGCATTTATGGATAACCAGAGGATTTGAAATGCTACTATACATGTTTCCACATCCACACAGAAGTGTGCTGCTATGAAATTGATGCTAAATGAGTACATTTTGCTGCCAGTTAAGTGCTACTAGAATAGTTTTGGTGTTTTGTATCTATGGTAAATATTATGCAAACAACTTGCTAAATGTCTTTTCTTGTATCCATCAAAATGATGGTGAACATTCCGAAATTTGTCAATAATTTGACATTAAATTCTGTGTTAATGCAGCCGCTGCTTGGCCCTGAGTAATTGAGAACACAAGTTTGAGAAGTTTGATACATGGGAAGTTAATGAATTTTTGCAAGGAGGCATTCCTAAATAATGATACTGGATTGATTTGTCATATTATTTTTAGAGCTGTCACATCATTTAATTGTTTTTTTTTTATTTAAAAAAATGTTCACCCATTCATCTTGGTTTTAATACACATTTTGATTTATGTTGTACATGCAGGCGTCATAGGGCCATTGAAAATGGTGATGCAAATGGTTTATCGCTATCGAGTTCCCTATGAAGAGCCCTTGGGATTCTGTACCCTGTGCAGTGTGTAGGGAGCAGGGATACAGCTTAGGGACAGTTGCACCCTACCACCATGATTTTTAGTGATTAACAAATAATTTCCATCTTCCAAGGTTTAAAATACAAGCAGTATTATATAGTGGCACTTTTGCTGATGTCTGCTGTTTCCGTGGCAATATAAAATGGGCTTTTCCTAATGAGGAAGTCATCCTACTCCCAATACAAATATCCAAGTGAAGTGCATCATTATCTTAATTATACTTTTGAGGCTTTGCTAGCTTAGCAGGTGATTAGTCAATGTCAATCCCATGTAGCATTTACAAGCCAATACAAGGGAAAAAAATGGTATGCATGTCCATCCCCCTGCCTCGTGATTAGTAATTTATTTTCTTCCCTTATATGCCAAAACTGAAACCACTGCATTGTTACTGGCAAATCTTCCAGGAAGCACTGACTTTTTAGATGGAAAGTCAATGACATATTTTATTGCAATTTAACCAAGAACCAAAAAAAAATCAAAAGAAACAAGGTGAGAATTTCATTACAGCAATCAAATATCAGATTTTAACACATTTATGAATTGGCTTAGTGGGATCATACATTCACCAGAACACAGAGTCTTAAGCAAAGGTTAATTGTATAATAATAAACGCCAATGAAATAAGAATCCTTAGAAAGAATTCCTGAAGCTTAGTACAAGGCCACAAGGTATGAATCAGCTTACCCACATGCTTATGGCAATTGCATCATTCTGCTGGCTGTTTTAGTAATGATTCTTAGTTTATGAGTTGTTCATTAAAACTTATGCAGACACTTAAATTGCATAAGTCTACTTCTATGATCCACAAACTGCCTTTTTCAAATTTCTCCATAGTTACTCCAAAAGTTCTTAAGATTTTTTCTTCATTTAAATCCCACATATTTAATAAAAAAAAGGATAATATGACAGATCCAAAATATGTCATAGCGTTCCTGAAAATTGTGGAGCAGGATGGCCTGGACAAATGTTCCAAGGACAAGAGTTCTACTTATCCTAAACTACTGACCCAATTTATCAAAAGTCTTAAAAGTACCTTGGTCAACGACATTGACTATGTTTAACATTCCTCACTGCAACCAATAAAACCATAAAAAGCATGTTTATCGGTACATAATTTCAAATGTAACCCTAAGCTAGAGGACAAATTTAAGTATAGAACAAAGTTAATTATATGATTCACCCTTTTCTGGCAATACAGTTTGAACTACAAAACTGTTACAGTTTGATAGAAAACGAAGCAGTGGGATTGGAGCTGCCACTGAATATTCAACACTTACCATGGCAGAGCTCTTTTGGGTGGTAGTGAACAGAGGGCTAAATTAACAATATAGGAATAAAGGAGAAGGTTTGGCATTTCTGACAAGTTTGGAAAGAAGTCTCAAGAGATAAGTGCACAGTTATGCAGTATGCTTTTAGGGGTGTCAGAAGAGATGAATCTTCAAGAGATTCTTGAAGACAGAGAGGGACCCCTATCCATTATAAATCCACTTCCTTATTCATGAGCTCACAGACACCTCTGATTGGCCAGTGTTGCTATGATTGAGGGCCAGTTTTGCTTGCTTAGACTCCAGGTCATGGACAGCTGTGGCATCATTGAATTCAAAATCACATGATCATCTCCAGATGATAGGGAAAATGCTTTTCTGTTTTGCCACTTGGAGGCCAAAGCCATATATCTTAGAGAAGGAATCAGTGGTTGTAAGTACAGCAGTCACTGAATTAATGGTGTCATTAACAAATAAAAATGATCTGCATAAAGCATCCACTTATGGACTGCATCTCCTGCTCCTACAAAATTCCAAAATATGGTGATGGCTGTATCTAGAGGTCCATGTGCTAAAAAAAAAAAAAAAAACAATAAACGTAAAAGTGACTAACCCTGAAAGTAAAATTTTAACATAGTCAGAAATAATGCAATTTTTTGTGCTGTGGCCTCTGGTTGACTATAAAACTGTGAGGCAGATGAAAACCTTTCAGATTCAGGGGCGACAAGGTGGCTCAGTGGGTAGCACCGTCGCCTCACAGCAAGAAGGTCCCGGGTTCGATCCCGGTGGGGTGGTCTGGGTCCTTTCTGTGTGGAGTCCTCCCTGCGTCCGTGTGGGTTTACTCCAGGTACTCCGGTTTCATCCCACAGTCCAAAGACATGCACGGTAGGTGGCCCTAGTGTGTGAGTGTGTGCGTGTGTGAGTGAGTGTGTGTACCCTACGATGCATTGGCGCCCTGTCTAGGGTTGTTCCTGCCTTGCGCCCTATGCTGCCGGCTAGGTACCGGCTCTCCCGTGACCCTGAAAAGGAATAAGCAGCCAAGAAAATGAATGAATGAATGGATTTTCATTCGAGTCACCTCTTATAACAGTTTAATAAAGGTTTTGCCAAATGAAAACATCTTAAGAGCAATGTATAACACTTTATGGCATCAAGAGAAATATCTACAGTGGAACAAGTAGAACTAGTGACAGTCTGACCTGACAGTCACCACATCATGTTAATACAGCACATGATACTAATCTGATACTGTTCTATTATGAATAAATCCAACTAGGTTATTACTTCATCAAACATGTCTACATGTTTGCCAAAGAGGAGCATGTTACAGGGATATCCTGCCAGTAATGATAATGTTATTTTCTCTTAGAAAGTCTCATAGTTTGAAGAGTTGGCTGCTGTTTTATATATAATACCTGCTTTTAAAAATGCCTTGTAGGACTGCCCTCCCTGATGTGGTTTTTGTGGGCATTTCCTTCTCTATGAGGGTTGAAAACACACAAACAGTGGATTTTCAGGTGGCTATAGAGTAATGTGTAGCCCCATTGTGAGTTGTAGTAAACAAAACTACAGGATTTAATCCTCGCCAACTTGTGGTATGTTGGCATATGCAACTTCCAGAACACCTCTAAGGCTGATGGGGGTAACCCAGTGGTGGAGTGGGGTAGTGTTATCACCTCACAGGTCCCCTGTTTGATTGTGAGCTTGAGTTACTGTTTGTTGTTTCACATGATTGCATGAGTGTGCATGCTGCCATGTGATGGTGCCTCATCTCATTGTATTGCTCCATATGCCTGAATCCTGGGATAGCCTCTGGATCAGCTGCAACCCTGACCAAGATAAAGCAGTTGGTGAAGAAGAAAGCATGAATTAATAGTTTGATGGGATGTACACATAGAAAAAAGCTTATCTCTCCAAGCATAGTGCAACAATGTAACAAACTGCACTATTATACACATGAATATTATAGTGTTAGCAAATTGGGAAACAAATTGGACTGGACTGTTTAAGTAAAGAGCAAACATAGGTTTCCAGAATTATTTGGATTCCATACTAGGGTTAATCAAACAGCTACAAGTTGTTATAATAATTTATCCATAAAGAATGAGTATCCATTGAGTGTATTTGTTTTGAGTGTCTTAGCATGGTTACCTCAGGAAACGCAGGATTCATGTTTTTGGTGCTCTGCTACCATCTAGTGCCAGAGAAGCAGTAGGATGTTTAAATCATACAAATATTTACAGCAATTTCTAACAGTTGCAAGGTCACCATTCAAAACTCCTCACATATTTCGCACAACAGTGCTCTGTCTGGACCAAAATCAATTTTTTATTATGTCTTATGTATTATTATGCAATTTAATTAATATTTTTTGTCTTCAAAAACCCTGCATACACTTTTCACTAGTTTTCTATATATCTTTACACTTTGTGTCCAGACTGAAATGTTATACTGCAAGAGGTTGCATAAAGCAAGAGGTCAAGTCAGACAACACTGGCTTGTCAATGATGGCAACAGCTGAGGGAGTTGAATGGCCTGAAAGGGGGGGGGGGGGGGGTTGTTATTTTCCTGAACTATATAGCCAACACAGCTAGCTTGTTGTAACTACCTTGTGTATTAGCCCAATGCTGTAGAAGTAGGGTGTATTCTTGCATGTGAATGAGACATGAGGTAGTTGGACACGGCTTGCGATGACAGCAACATGCTCATGTTCATGTGTTTTGGAGGAATATCCCCAACACATGTTCAGAGGGAGGCATGAAGGAAGGGGCTGGGATTTGTTTTTTGTTTTTTTTCAAAATCTTGGTAGATTCTCCAAAGTTGGCTACTCCAGCTTTAAGATGGTGCATTACTTATATTACATTACTTTATATATATATTTATGGCATTTGGCAGACACCCTTATCCAGAGTGACCCTTATCTTGTTCATACAACTGAGCAGTTGAGGGTTGAGGCCCTTGCTCGGGGGTGGTAGCTTGCTGGTGCTGGGCTTGAACCCCCAGCCTTCCATTCAGTAACCCAATACCATAACCAGTGAGCCACCCCTGCCTCAGAATATACTGATATATTGAATACTTTTATGGCTGTTGTGGAAATCAGTTGAGCCACAGGGCATTCTCAATTCCTTTTTCTAAAGGAAATACATCAATAAGCAAAGTCAAATGACGTGTCTGAATCCGTCACATGGGCACTTGGAAAGAAATAAAAACTTGGTTAGAGATGCCACGAAGTAGGTGGCAGTGCCTTAACCGTATATGTGTTGCAGGCCACTAGGACCTCTTCCATCCTTGTCAAGGGGAGTGCTAACCTTCTCTCCTTTCATACAACACGCCCTATATCGCCGCCTAGCACAGTATATAAGACTCGGAATAGGAATCAATGTCTGAATGACGGTAACTTTTTTTCAACCACAAATGAACGGGTTATTTATACACAGCAAGCATATTTTGCAAAATGAACAGAATTATATGTGATATATATATGTATATACAAGTTATATTTGCTTTTTTTCTTTGCAAATACACAATTCCTGTCTCGCAATGCATTAATCATTTGCATAGAAAGCCCATCACACCCAATCACAGTGCTGAGGTCCATGACGTTACAGGGTGTTTACGGAAGTAAACCAGTACCATTGCACCGTCCCAAATGGCGCCCTGAGCACTGCGATCCTCCCACAAGTCAGCAGTTTAGTGACGTCGTCAAAGTGAAGACCTATGGTGCGCAAGTGATCGAGGGCTCGACGGTGTAAAAGAGAAGATTTGGGACACTCCTCAAAAGGCTTCCATAGTCCCAAATGTTGACGCATATAAAACATTCGAAGCATTTGGATATATCACGAAGCAAGCTCATCATATTTGGGGTTTCCGCGTGATAGCCTGCCTCAAATTCTTGTTTTAAAATCTAGAAATGGATCGGGTCAAGGCTGCCTGTTTTATAACAGAAACCAGAATATAATCATGAATTCGTTTAACAGCGAGGAGCCAAGGCTCGTTGAGCCACGTGACTAAAACTGAGTGAGCAGAGTGTATAGGCGCAAGCAGCACCAGACAATTTTACTTAACTTTATATGACACCTAAACTAGATTCTTAAAATTGGCCCTTAGTGTGTGAATGCGAGTGTGAATGTGTGTGCGTATGAGACCTACGATGGATTAGCGCCCTGTCTAGGGTTCCTGCCCTTGCGCTCAGAGTTGCCGGCTGCGCACCGGCTCCCCCGTGACCCCGTAACTGGGAATAAGCGGTAC
>JAOVYV010000019.1:538552-551987 GCA_025674545.1 Hassar affinis
CTATGCTGCCGGCTAGGCACCGGCTCTCCCGTGACCCTGAAAAGGAAAAAGCGGCCAAGAAAATGAATGAATGAATGATTATTATGTATTACAGTTTTCCCCAAACCTTTAAAGAAGTTTCCAGAATCAGTGAAAAGTGTTAACTGTCAAAACTGCAAAACAGAGCATCAAATATACACTGATGTGACAGAATCTAAACAAAAATCTAAACATCAAAAGTGTGCTTATCTTTTGGCTTCATGAGGTCCTGTTACTTATTGAATTGTGTACAATTGTGTGGAAACAAGTTTCCTTTTTCTTCTTTTGGTGATGTGTAGGGTTTTTTTTTGTCCCAAAATAGAATTTACAGTACTAGATGTATATGCAATACAAATGTACACAAATGTTAATGTAGCAAAACTCAGTAGAATTTCACCTATGTAAGTAAAATGAGAAACACTACAAAGAAAATCAGTGCACAGATCCAAAAAGGTAACAAGAAATGTTTAACTGTTTACTGCAATACAACGTGTTCAGCTGAAATGAAAAAAAAAATGCCTGGCATGGTGGAACTGTCCTGGCATTCATCTGCATGGTTGTCATCGCATTCCTCCTCTGTTGCCTGTAGTAGTCCACACACTCATGGGGTCTGCGTCCGTACACTCTCCACCGTCATGCTGAAAATTATTCTTCCACTGGATAAAAATGGGGAATATGGTGGAAGGTACTGCACTACAAAATGTGGGTTGTTGGCAAACCAGTCATGGATCAGAGCGGCCTGCTGGAAACTTACATTATCCCAAATGACAGTGTAGATGGGCTGCTTTTTCTTCTTCCTGTGGGAGGATGAGGGTGTTTTTGAGTTTGTCAAGGAATGTTAGTAAATGTTGAATGTTATAGGGACCAAATTGTGCTCATCTGTGACCCCACGGTGACCAATAGCAGCACACATAGTGATATTTCTGCCATGCTGCTAAGGGGCATTTGTAATGGCATGGTTCCTAATAATGTTCCTCCCCTGCTGCGTGGTCTTCTACAGGGTGAACCTTGCCTTGACAGTGAAGCACTCTTGGAAAAGGGGAGAATAACCTTATTACAAAATAGACATACATATAGGAACATTGAGGTCAATAGTGACACATTTACACAGTACTGAGAGGATGTTGTACTCACACTTTTGGTATCATTGCTCCTTTGCTTGCTCAGAGTTGCACTCAAATGTGAATGAGTTGCACAACTCTGTGAATGTCCTTGATTGGCAGTCCCCTTCCTATTTGACAGAGCTTGAGAGGAAACCTTGTGGCATCATACCCAAGAAGACTGGGGTCTGTAATTACTGCTAAAGGGCTTCCACTAAGTGCTGAGTAAAGGGTCTGAATACTTATGTCAACGCAATGTTTAAATTTTTCCTTTTCAAAAATTTGCAAAAGTTTCTAACATTCTGTATTCACTTTGTCATTATGGAGTATTGAGTGCAGAGGCCACAACATAAAATGTGAAAAAAGTGAAAGGGTCTGAAGACTTTCCGAATGCATTGTACCCGTTATATCCTCACATTGTGGACAGGTTGATCAGGTTAGAGTTTGTGAAATGGACATTTTCTTCCAGTACTCTCTGATTTCCCCCGGGGTGATGCCATTATTTTCCAAAACCATGTTGACTATGGTGGTCCCTTGCTCATGTTTAAATTTCCAGCATCTGCCAACTCTTGCTGCTCCATCTTCTTGCCAAACACCTGTATAAGTCACTCTTGTATACAGAAGTGTGTTGCCAATTGAGTTTACACAAGTGCAACATGAGTGAGAACTGACTAACTGGTAATCAGGGTGTTGCATTTTGAAAGCCAGTGTTTCTATTTGACCTAATTGTGCTAAAGGATGCAATTTATCTTCAGAGATTTGAAAACCTGTGATTTAGAATGATATTTGAGTGAGAACAAATGGAATTATGCTTACAGTTTAGCAGTTTGAAGTCATGTAGTTGCTTATAGTTTATGCTTATATTTTAGCAGTTTGAAGTCATGTAGTGTACATGAGCAACAAATTTTCAGAATTGTGTGCACAGTTTCATTATTCAACCTGGCTGAATACAAACCCTTTATCATGGTGACTGTGCTAAGAATTAAACAGTCACATTCAAACTCATATTTAAAAAAAATCATACACCTGTCATCAATGAAGTGATTCTGATTAAACCCAGACATTATTAAGGCCATCGTCACCAAGTGCAGAAAAAGGAACTTCAGGAATATCTGGCTAATTTTGGTCACTTCCTGCATGTGACCTTCTCTGGGCTATATAGGCCTCACAGAAACATCCAACTCTGCCTACATTTTGCTAAAATATACTGAACAATCACAGTTTAGTATGACAGAAGCAACCGATGCAAAGTACACCACACCCATAGTGAAGCATGGTAGTGGCAGCATCATGCTATGGGGCTGCTACTTTTCAGCTGGGACTGTTGCTACACTTAAGATAGGCAGCTGAAGATGAAGAAAAGAAATCAGCTTTTCAGACTGGCTTTAGCTCTGCAATGAATAGAAGAGGGCTATGCAGATTCATCTTGATTTTTGTGGGAGTGTAGCTTTTTTATATCCACTATAAATACCAAAAGAGAAATGTGTGGTAACATGAAATGTGCAGAGTTGTGAAAATGTGAGTTTAAATGTCTTTTGCCTAGGTGTATGTAAACCTTTGGCCTCACCTGTAAATCCTATACTGTAGATGTTATACACCCTTACATTAGACTAGAATCTCATTTCATAGTAGTCAAAGTCAAGCAAATCTCATGTTTATTCCAATAAATTTAGATAAAAAAAAACTCCATCTAGACACAGTGTAATGAAAACAGCAACACAACCTATTAAAAAGTAAAGTATTAGTGCTTACCTGCTGGTTAATGCCCCTCTGGTCACAGTAAGTATCATTTTTGTGTTTGGGCTGAATATTTTTACATTCCACTTATTTCAGAATGATTTGGCACTCACAAAATGATCCCGTAGTTTGATCAATCATTGATCAAACTATGTCATATATCAGTTACGCTTATAGTAAGTACTATAAAAAAAAAAAAACATTTTATACACAGTGAGACATTGAAGAACGTGCAGATATTTACACACCTCAGTATCAGAAAACTGTCAGCCATCTATTGGTCTGTTGTTGGACAAACTGCACATTTTGTTTTTGATGCTATGGTTAAGATTATTCATGGTATAAATGAAAAATACAGTTTTAGTTATTGTGTCTTTTTGTTTGATATACTAATGATGAGTGCATAGATAAAGCTGTTCAAGAGTGTACAGTACAAATCAGGCAGCACCAAAACTAGTTTTAAATTGCTGGATGCAAAGGGATCTTTATACAGGAGGTATCCTTTATCAAAAGCTAAAGGCATTTTACAAGAGGTTTTCTCTTGTCCTGTATGATGATGCAAAAACACATTTTTCAACCGATTTGCTTTAAATGCACATGGAAAACAATGGTACATCAAAAAAAAATGTCAGACTGAGGCTTTAGAGCCTTAGATTTCAAAACTCTACACGTGATCTCTAAATTACCTGGCTCAAGCACTTCCTGAATAAGTAGCTTTTTTCAATTTTCTAAAATTGTTTAACTGATTTTCTCGATTCCTAACATAATTTTTGAATTTTGCACATTCTTCTGTATTTATTGTCATTTTAAATGATCCCAATTGATATTCAGTTTATTTTAAATTAGTCTATTTTTAACCAAATCCTACAGTTATGGTAAATGCATTCAAACAGAATTTTACTTTAAAAATATATATTCTTTGGAATAACTAGTATTTGCTATAGAGGAATAGATCTATGTATGTCAAAGTCTTAGATGGATAAAGGAATCATTTGCAAATCCATGCACAGGATTTTCAGAAAGCTATATAGAACGATATAAAGAAATATCTGTGAACAGAATTACACTTATTCCCATATTACAAATACTACACATAGTGATGCTCTTCCAAAAACACTACTCACTGGGCACATTGTTTTCCCCAGGTAATATTTTTTTTTGTTTCTTAGTACACCTTAAAATAATGGAAGCATATTTGAAAATACTACTTTATTCTTTATAACTACATTATTTATAACATATATATTTATACTTTATTCTTTATAACTACATAGCATATAACATATTGATTCAAAATTCTATTGAGTAAATTTACTGGTAATAATTTTATACACTTTAACAGTAGGCCACATTTTTTATTTCAGGCAAATCTCATGTTATGTGTTTGTCTATTAAGCACCAGGGCGTACATTCATGGATTTCCTGTGTATATTTAATTGGCACAGTTAACACAACATAAAGTATTCCATTCTCTGAAATACAAGCTTAACAAACAGAACACAAATGACAATGAAAAAAGTGCAAAACACAATTTGGAGACATGAAAAAAAGTATTTGCTTAGCTGAGCAGAGAAAGTACAATTTCAGAACATTTTATTATTAGTCCAAAGCTTAAAAATAGATTTTTTCTCTCTTTATTATTTCCATAGTTCATTTATAGATTTATGTTTATATCTACTAATTTGGAGCCAGTGTGGCACTCACTTCAGGCAGCATCAATATTTTCTTGCTTTATATTTACAGCTTTATAATTATTGTAGGTCAGTTCAGATGAAATATTTGTCTTATAACGACAATGTAAAACAATAAAAACCTCTTTTATGGGGCAAGAATTTTTTAAAACAGAAATCTGGCTTTTGTTTTATAAAGGGATGAAAAAAAAAGTTTAAAAAAGTACTTTAATCAGCAGAAGAAAAAATCTAATAATAATAATAATAATAATAATAATAATAATAATAATATCTCCATGAGAATATAAGAAAGTTAAAAATCAAACAATGAAAATCAATTATGTGCCAGCATGAGTAGTCAAAGGAAATTCCTATTAAATTGATTCAATGTGTTTACAAAACAAAAATAATATTTATTAAAAAAAACAAACAACCACAGACATTAAGCCGAAGAAAGGAAATCACATACAGTGGCATGACAAAGTATTTGCCCCCTTCCAAATTTCTTCTCTTTTTTCACATTTAAATGTTTCATATCATCAAATTAATTTTAATATAAGATAAAGACAACATAAGTAAACACAAAATGCACCTTTTAAATGATCATTTCATTTACTGAAGATAAAGATTTATTCAAAACCTATATCACCCATGTGAAAAAGTAATTGCCCCCTAACTAAACTAAATTCAATTGACTGTTGGGTTTAATTTCACTAGCCACCCCAGGCATGATGTGCCAGACCTGTTGAATCTAAACATCACTTAAATTGAACCTGTCTGTCAATGTGAAGCAGGATAGAAGGTCTAAAAACAGCACATGATGCCACGTTCTAAACAGATTTGAATACTGATGGGAAACAATGTCACTGAAATCTACCAGTCTGGAAAGTGTTACAAAGCCATTGCTAAGCCTCTGTGAACCACAGTGAGAGCCCTTATCCACAAATAGAGACAAGTTTGAACAGTGGCAAACCTTCCCAGGAGTGGCCAGCCTGCCAAAATATCACCAAGAGTCCACCAATAACTCATCCAGGAGGTCACAAAAGATCCCGAGATGAACATCTAAACACCTGTAGGCCTCACTTACCTCAGTTACAGTCAATGTACATGATTCCACAATAAGAAAGACACAGGGCAAAATGGCATCCATGAGAGCACTGCAAGGCTCAAAAGATTGCTGAACAAAAAGAACACAAAAGCTCGTCTCACATCTGACAAAAAACATCTAGATGACCAACAAGACTTTTGGGACAATATTCTGTGAACAAATAAGTCAAAGATGGAACTTTTTGGAAGACATGGCTCCTGTTACATCTAGTGTAAAGCTAACACTGCATTCCACAATAATAACACCATACCTACAGTCAAACATGGTGGTGGTAGTGTGATGTTATGGGGCTGCTTTGCTTCTGCAGGACCTGGACGACTTGTCATAATTGGTGGAACCATGAATTCTGCTCTCTATCAGAAAATCCTGAAGGAGAATATTACATTTACATTTATGGCATTTAGCAGATGCTCTTATCCAGAGCGACTTACAAGAGTGCATATCCACCTGTCAGTTTGTGACCTAAAGCTCAAGCACAGTTGGGTTAAACAGCAGGACAAAGATCTGAAAAACACAAGCAAGTCCACCTTTGAATAGCTCAAAAGAAACAAAATGAAAGTTTTGAAGGTCTAACTCAAATCCCATTGTGATGCTGTGGAAAGACCTCAAATGGGCAGTTCATGCTCACAAACCCTCCAGTATAGCTGAAATAAAAAATTCTGCAGAGAAGAGTGGGCCAAAATTCCTCCACAGCAATGTAAAAGACCCATCACAAGTTATCACAAACATTTGATTGCAGAGGGTGACCCAACCAGATATTAGGTTTTAGGGGCAATTACTTTTTCAAATGGGTGATATAGGTTTTGAATGAATCTTTATCTTCAGTAAATGGCATGATCATTTAAAGGTGCATTTTGTGTTTACTAATGTTGCCTTTATGTATATTAAAATGAGTTGGATGATCTGAAACATTTCAATGTGACATATTAGCAGAAATAGAAGAAACTGGGAAGGGGCAAATCCTTTGTCACAGCACTGTATACCACAGTATAAAGCCATGGCCACACAGGGGATATATTTTATCCATGTTAATAGAGGCCTAGTAGGTTCTGCTGATGAGCTTAGTATATGGTATAAACTTAAAACCTGCTAGAGCTGTGCATACATGTGCTTTTCCACTGACACAATGCTGCTGCACACAGTTCTGGGCTGCCATTATGTCATCAAGGAACAGCTGAGGCAAAAAAGAAATGCTCAAAATGTTTGCCTTATCCCAAATGGCATGCAGTGATGCTACAATGTTAATGTAGCTAATAAATGAAGGAGGTTTTACAGACCCCAGTTTATCAGCACGCAAATTGCACACCTCACCTGTCTCAATAAGACCATTTGTACATAAATTAAATAACTTTACCCCTCACTCAACATCACTCATTCTCTCATTTAATAATGACAAGGAGGACAAGGAGGAAAAGGTGGAACCTTCCCTTTAAAGGGTGATTTCATGGCTGTGTGTATAGTTACATTATCGAAAATCATATGAAAATGTTGTGAAAAATCCCCCATGATTCTTTTGCCCTATTTTGAATAGTAACATATTGTAGCAGGAACGATATGGATGTATGTAAGGCATGATTCATTATTTTGGTTGGGTGGGAAATTCCAGAGCTTACTGAATTGTGCACTTTGGTTAAAAAGCCTGAAGTAGAAAGCACTTGAGTGTTCATAGGGATGCTACTGCTGCATTTGTTGGTCTCTCAAAGTGGGAAGAGTTACTGCAGAGATCAATTTAAATTGTACTGGGCAAACTACTGAGGATCATCATGTTCAGTAAAGAAGTTCCTGTGGTCCTGAAAAGCACACTCCCTGCACAAAGCTGCATGTACCAAATCTTCCAGCAAGTCATGTTTAGCCATTGTCTGCATCATCCCAATCAGTCTTTAGATTATATGATTTTATGAGTTTCCTCTGTTTCATGTCTGCATTTTGTGAACACCACAGCCTGCAATTACTGTCATTTATCCTGGCATGAATGACAATAAGTGGGATGGGAGCGCTTCATAATCCGTCTTTGCACAATTACACTTTTCTAATACTTGTGGCATGATCAGAAGAAAACATGCAAAAAAATCTATACAGACAACCCAAACTCAAGACAGAATCAGGGTCTCTGGAGCTGAGAGGTATCAATGCTACCCACTGTCCTAACGTGCAGCCCTATTGAACATGTTCAACACAAATTATTTTATATTAAATACATATATTAAATTTTTTTATATTAAATACAATTTAAGGGCATCTTTTAAATCACTTCTAACATCCAATTTCAACTTTATTCTTCCTTTAAACTGGAGTCTGATGGAGTGATATCTGTCAAAAAAGAAAGTGATACTAGCCACATTCTGTCCATTCTTCTTTCCATTCTTTACAAAACAGTCACATAACGTCATAAAGCGCTCCATAAACTACATCAACAAGTCCCCATAAATAGGTCAATAAAAAGATTTTGTCAAAGCTCTTTGAGATGTATATCTTTTTATACATTTGGGTGTATAATTTAAGATGTTTTCTTGACGCTAAACAGCAGTACAACAGCTTATCACCCACATAGCACCAGTGCAAAACAAAAGAGTTCAGACCCCATGTTGTTTATGTCTGGCACAAGAGAGACACTGCATACACTAAAATTTTGCCTGAAGTGTTTGTCTGTGTTCTTTTAAATGGATCACCATTAAAACATTTTAAATACTTTTTTAAAAGGCTGAATTCAATAGCACTACAAACTACAAATGTCTGAAGAGTGTATCTATAGGGTATCGAAGCTGAATATTTTCTCAAATCCAGAAGTAAAAGTTGCAAATTAAACAAATGTCAATTTAAACATTCAGCTCGAAAACAACCAGAAAATGATAAAGGTGACAGGTGAAAAAAAAAACAGCACTGGCTCCGGTAACTGCTGTGTGTCAGTGGAAAAGCAAAGTCTAGGCCTGACCTGGGATCAGCTTTCTGTATGCCCATATAATCTTCATTCATTCAGATCAAAAGGCAAAAACTATTGTCTAGACAGGCTCAATAAATCCACAGGATGAGACTGCAAAATAACCTGTTAACAAAATGTGCATGTAACAACATGACTTCACAGTGTTCGCTTATAGCTACTAGGGGTTGCAAGAGTATTCAGTTTTACTAGTCAAGCATTAATTTTAGGACATTACTATTTTATTAGTGCAGTTAAATGCCAATAAACAATAGCAAAGACTGTCAAACTGCACTTCAATTAACTGCTATACACAGGCTACAAATTACACTTCTGCTGCAATTTGTTTAGGTTACACTGTTAATAACAAAAATAAATATATCAGTGCAGCAAATGTGCGAAAAATAACTGTGTGCAGCATATACTATTTAAGCATGTGCAAATTCTTAGAATGCACTTGTGTGTACATTTCTGGAAATAAGAGCACACAGCACAGAAGCTCATGTCCTTCAACAGAGCCCTCTTTATAGCTCAGTGACAGGCTTTCCATGCAGGGAGGATGCTGCTCTATCTACAGTCGCCTCAGGAAGGTTTTTCAAGGCTGATAATGACTAAGGCCTCAATAGCATCCGAATACAAGCATGCCTCTGTCTGTTGGCATGGTCTGACAGGCTTTAGTTGAGTGGGATTGGATAGTGATGCGCAGCCCATGGCACTGATTTCACTGTTCATGATGAAATTCATTATGCTGAAGAGCAAGGATTTTATTTCATTTTAATTTAGCTTTGAAGGACAAAAAAAAATAACTGTGTTGGTGGGATTAAAACTGTCCTACACAGATCTTTTAAAATTTATAACCATAAAAATCGATATGAAAGTAATAATATTCCATTAAAGCACAATGGGCAAATTGACTGTAGTTTTGGCTTTATCTAGTCTAGTTTTTTAGGTTGACAAAGTGTATTTAGCCTGCTTTCTTTACCGCCTGCTTTTTTTTTCCTCTGCTGCCCTGATTAGCACATCCCCACAGTGGCAACTTATGAATGTATTAACTGACTAGTCTATGCAACCCCTGATAGCTACACTGGTTAATGAAGCAACAGAATACAGTGCTTATTATAAAAATGCTGAAATAAAATCTGTTGGTGCAATACACTGGTGCATATAAGCCAGTATGAGATTTCCCTAGAGGGCCTGATTGTAAAAGTAAACAGGTCACATGTTGAACAACGCTGAAAAGAAAGAAAGGCATGGAAAATAGTGGTTAAGTGTCATATAGACTGCCTGAACAAGACTAATGTTATCAGAGCTAATGATTTATCTGTGCCCATGTGTAGTATATGCCATCTAGTGCCATCTCAATAGACGTAAATAAAGGCAAGGTCATGGTGAACTGAACTGCAATTACGGGTGCTAGTAAGCTGCATAGCAAAGAAGCAATATTCTTACATGTAGCCTCATTAAGGGTCAGATTTTTTTATCACTGATTGGTTGCATGGGCATGGTTCGGTTACTGTCTGCAGTAGAGGCTCCTCCGCCCCTTGTGTATCTCTTTCTTCCAACATAATTTGTCCATCATCATCATCATCATCATCATCATAGTTTCACGCTCTCCATTTTGGTGAAGAGTGGTGTTTTCCTGTATATGCAGTCACTTGCCACGTGCCCTCTTCTCTCGGTTAGGAATCTGCTGTCACAAAAAGAGACATTGTTAGCAAGAACACAACCATCAGAATAAAATTCACACTGCTTCTATTTACTAGGCCTGGAATCTGTAAATTTGAAGACTATTACACAAAGGCTTACATTTTTTGTTTTTGGATAATCAGAGTAAACTCCACGCAAACAGAAACCTGAACTGAGGAACAATATCAGGGATGTGGGAGCTCTGAGGCAGCGACACCACCCACTGCCTTTTTACAGTACTCTTAAAAGGGAAATCTAAATGAAGGAGCAGTTAGCCATTTTTTGTGTCCTCTGTGAACCTGTGTGGCCAATTGCATGAAAAACACTGACAAAGCTCCTCATCCATCCACTGACCTACCCTCTGTGCTGAAACTATATAAGTGAGCCTCCTAATTTGTCTTTTAAGGAAAAGGATTTGAGCTGTTCTGGCTAGAGCTGGCATCCAGCCTGGAAAAATTTAAACAGAAGCCTGACTCATTGCACAGCAATATTACCAGTCATGGCATTTTTGAAATCATATGATTATGATTAATAAGTCTTAAGAAACTACACCATTACACATTTGAGATAGTTTGTTCTCACACACAAGATGATTCTGTATTAATTCATGTGCAGTGATTAAAAACACATTACAGGGAGACAAGAAACACATTTAATGAGCCACTAAGAATTCTCCATGCTTAACAGGGCCAAAAAAAAGTGATTCTTTTTCTTTAAGTGCCAAGGCTGAGGAAATAACATGTAGCTTGTGACTAGTGAGTTCTGGCACAAAAAAGCAGTTATGTGGGCATCATCAGTGAGCAACCCAGATGTCAACACTTAAATTAGTTCATCATGCCATGCAGCACTGATTTATGCCTATGATACCTTGGCAAGTTTATGAGTCAATATCTTTAAGGTAAAAAGAAAACCATAATCCATACAGTATGCTGTCTATACTAAAAAGACTAGATTTTACATCTAAAAAAAGATGCTATCTAGCAAAAGTTACAATATTAATACTAAATCTCAATCGTTCTTGCAAACTGAAATATAATAATATTCTAAATTGTACATATTCTATAAAACAAAATACAGAATTACAATTACAACTGCACAACATCATCATCATACACAGGAAGTTATTCTTGTTTGTCACATTCAATTGTGCATCAAATAATTGCCAGTATATCATGGGCATTAAAATACCTCTAGTCCACTCCACAGACACACACACACAAACACACACACTCACTCACCCTCTGGAATGGGTTCTATGCCCTGTTTACCTGATTATGCCCTAATCCCATACATAAAGGCCTGTAAAGAAACAAACAGTGGACCAGCTGTAAACCCACAGTGGATATTTCCCCCTCTCACCCTAAGAACAAACCTGTCCATGGGATATACACAATATTTTTGAATATGTGTTTGGCAGACACTTTATCCAAAGCCACCAGAAACGCGTCCAGTCAGAATACAATGCAGGCATGTTTGGTACCATGAAAAAATATACGCCTCCTTCTGATTGCTTTAATTTTTGCATATTTGTCACACTTCTCACTTACTTGTTTCATCTGTTCAGAAAAATAATTAAAAAGACAAAGACAACCTGAGTAAACATGAAATACACTCTTAAAACAATCATTTAAACTTTTAATTTAAAAAGGTTATCCGACACCCACTGGCCCGGTGTGGAATTGAGAGCTTATGATTTGCAACCAACAAATCAAACAAACTTAATTAATACCTTGGAGTTCATTAGACTAATTAGATCAGATGAAATTCCAAAAGAGATATATATCTATATAGGGTTACAAAGCATGTTAGTGGGTGCATGAGTGTGTGTGCCCTACGATGGATTGGCACCCTGTCTAGGGCTGTTCCTGCCTTGCTCCCTAAGCTGCTGGCTAGGCACCGGCTCTCCCATTGGAGCAGTCTTGGTCCTTTCTGTGTGGAGTCTGCATGTCCTTCCCGTGTCCATGTGGGTTTACTCCGGGTACTCCGGATTCCTCCCACAGACCAAAAACATGCATGTTAGGTTAATTGGTGTCTCTAAAGTGCCCCTAGTGTGTGTGTGTGCATGAGTGTGTGCCCTATGATGGATTGGTGCCCTGTCTAAGGTTTTCCTGCCTTGTGCCCTAAGCTCCTAAGCTGCCCATGTCAAGCTCCAAACTACTCACAAAGTGGCAAGGACCCTTTGAGGTCACATGGTGGGTTGGGGACATCGACTATAAGGTGGTGCGCATGGTCAGGAGTGGGGCATGCCAAATTTACCAGGTCAACCTCCTAAAACAGATGGATGCAGAATCAACCATTTTGGCGATGGTGGTTCCAGAGAGGGATGAGCTGGGACTGGAACTAAATTTTTAATTGGCAAAAGTTTAATAAAGGTTTAATTGGCAAAATAATTTTTACTATAAGAATTTAGTCCTGATTGGTAGCTACCTCTCCTCCTCCCAACCTGGTGATATTGCACAAGTTTAAAGGGAGCACTGACCTCATAGAGCACCACATTGAGACGACCCCGGGGGTAGTGGTTCATAGTCACCCCTATTGTCTCCCTCAACATGGAAGTCATGGACAGGTGCAGCCCAAAATTGGTAAAACCGTGGTGATTGCAGCCTGCCTGTGGCACATGACCAAAAAGGAGGTAAGGCAATTCTTAGGGCAGGCTGGCTATTATCGCTGGTTTATTCTTAACTATTTGGATGTCACCAGCCCACTGACAGTCCTCACTTAAAAGGGGGAACCAGATGCTATCCAGTGGACAGAGCAGGCTTTCAACCACGTAAAAGCAGCTTTGTAGTGATCCTGTTTTGCACTCTCCTGACTGCTCTCTCCCCTTTATGTTGCAGACAGATACATCAGAGAGAGGGCTGGGGGCCATTTTGTCCCAAGTGGTCGAGGGGGAGGAGCACCCGTGCTATACATCAGCAAGAAGCTCTCTAACTGGGAGTGCAAGTACAGCACAGGCGAAAAGGAGTGCCTGGCCATGAAGTGGGCAGTCTTCATTCTAAGCTACTACCTACTGGGGAAGCCTTTCACCCTCTGTGTGGATCATGCCAATGGCTCCAATGGCTTCACCGCAGGAAAGATGCCAATGCCTGGATCACCCTTTGGTATCTAGCTTTCAAGTTTGAGGTGATCTACAGACTGGGTGGACAGATGGCTGTAACAGACATCCTCTCCTGTCGGGGTGGGGGGGTTTGCAGCCGGG
>JAOVYV010000019.1:607205-617966 GCA_025674545.1 Hassar affinis
GGCCCTACACCATACTAATAAATTACTGTGGTCTAAAATGACAGGTGTTTCAGTTTCATTGTCTAACACCTGTATATCTCCTCTTTGGTATTCCTGTCTGTCACTTGCCTGATAGAGTCATCTCCAACATCCTCCTACCAATATATCCACTGTCCCTCTTCTGCACATGTCCGAACCATCTCAGTCTTCTCTCTCGCACTTTGTCTCAGTTTTCCATCTTGTGTTGTTCCTCTGATTCTTCTCGTTCTTAATCCATCCTGGTCAATCCTAAAGAGAACCTCAACGTTTTAAGTTCAGCCACCTGCAGCTCTGCTTCCTGTCTCTGTGTCAGTGCCAATGTCTTTAACCCATATAACATGGCTGGTCTCACCACTCTTTTAAAAATTTTTCCTTTCACTTTTGCTGCCACCCTTTTGTCACACAGCACTCCTGACACACTTCTTCCTGACTATCACTGAGAGGTGACGTGAACAACATGGTTATTTCGTTACTGTGGCACCTGTCAAGGGGTGGGATATATTAGGTTGAACAGTTCTCAAAGTTGATGTGTTGGAAGCAGGAAAAAATTGCAAGTGTAAGGATGTGAGTAACTTTGACAAGGGCCAAATTGTGATGGCTAGAAGACTGGGTCAAAGCATCTCCAAAACAGAGCAGGTCCTGTGGGGTGTTCCTGGTCTGCAGTGGTTAGTACCAACCAAAAGTTGTCCAAGGAAGGACAACTAGTGCACCAGCAACAGGGTCATGAGTGCCAAAGGCTCACTGCTGCTCCTGAGCTCGTGAACAATTGCTGAAAAAGGTCATGCTGGTTATGATAGAAAGGTGATAGAAGACAGTGCATCACAGCTTGCTGCGTATGGGGCTACATAGCTGCAGACCAGTCAGAGTGCCCTTGCTCACCCCTGTACACCAACAGCACAAAAGCTCCTACAATGGGCATATGAGCATCAGAACTGGACAATGGAGCAATGGAAGAAGGTGGCCTAATCTGAAGAATCACATTTTCTTTTACATCATGTGGACAACCGGGTGTGTGTGCCGCTTACATGGGGAAGAGATGGCATCAGGATGCACGACAACAATATTAGGCAGGTGGTTTATAGTTATGGCTGATGGGTGTAAATCTGTGCTGAGAGGGTCTACAGTTTAAAGGGAAACTGTAAGCCATGAGCACAAAGTTTGAGAACTAGCAGTATATAGAGCATTGTTGAGCTTGAGCGAGGGCATGAGCTTAGCAACACAAGCTCAACTCACAGTTAACAGCTGCACAGAGCAGTGTTGCACAAAATAAATAAGTAAATAATAAAAACAAGCATGTAACATGTATATATTCACACTCTGAGGTCCTGATCACACCTGTACATGCACCACTTCAAAACACTGGGTAATAAGGTTCTTCACAATCCATAATGACAGCTACCATTCATATAAATCATGAAACCAGGTATTAATTGGAATATAGTAACTTTTTTTAGTTGCATGTAGATGTTTTAAACAGCACTTATCCCAATGTTCAAAAAATAAATAGCAATATCACAATAAATAGTCTTTTCCTTCAGCATCCAAAAGATGTGCTACTGCACCACTTAGTGGCTACAAGTGAATCACAACACCTCCAGTAAAAGGTTAGAGATTTATTGGTGTTGAGTACCCCAAAAACCAGACAGATTATTATAATTTCTATAAAAAAAAGCAATAAAGTTTAAACATGAACATACCAGAGGGTAAATCATATGATAAATAGTGACATAAATTCTAAACATAACACTGAGCTAAAATATTAACAATAAGGTACATTTTGCACAATTCAGAACACAGGAATACTGTAACAGAACTTTAAACAGAAAGGTGCAAGACATACAGTCTCACATCGAGACTCTGTAATCATAAAGACTGTTTATTTTCATCATTTTCTAACTGAACATGCAACCCATTCACAATGATCTGCTGGTCTCACTTCAGCTCACACACACACACACACACACACATATACACACCCTCTGTGCAGTGTTTCCACAATAGTCCAAAATGATGCAAAATGAACATGTGGCTAAACTGAGGGGGGTCAGAGATCTACCAGTTGATTTCTGACCTGAAGGCCACAGACTGCATCTGTATAATCAAAGACGTAATTCAGAGAATTACATCTACAGACAACCAGACTCCAGATTAGAAGTGAAACAGAGGCTAGTGTTTACTACTTGACATCCGATTGACATCAAATTATACTCACATAGCTCATCTCAGTTTGATCACCTAAATCTTGCTTCCCGTTCTAAATTATGAATCATAAATAAGATGTTTGACATCAGAGAATTCAGAAAACACGGTCGAACTCAGACTGGCTGGCTGTAGCTGGGTTGCGGTTCTGATTGGCCGGTTGTTGGGGCATGTGACCACGGCGCCGTGGGGGGGCCAGGTATTCAAACATGGACGTGTTGTGTGTGGAGAGCATGTGTTTGAGGTCAGAGGGCATGGGGTCAGACCAGAAGAAGTCGTGGTTGAGAGCGTCGTCGCTGTCCACACGCTGCGCTGGGTCCAGCACCAGCAGCTTATCGATCAGATCCAGAGCGTACGGGTCTTTAACATATGCCTTCAGCCGTTCTTTTACCTTTCGCTTCTGGCCTTTGGGTAACTCCATTTTCTGGTACAACTCATATTTTTTATCCACGCCAGGCCACACCTGAGAAAGAGGAAGCAAATGTCAAACATATTCTGGAATAGAGTTCTTGCCCTATGCATAAGTAATACTGTGTGTTTAAGAAAGATGGACCCAGATTGAAATCACTGTGTCTCTGCGACTACGAAATGCCCATGAATGAAACTCTTACCACTTGAAAGTGCAGGGCATGGAGTTTCAAATGATTACCGCTAGATGTGTCTCTCAGTGCACAAACAGCCCCTAACCTACACATTGGATAGGTCGCACAGGACCCCAAGACTTGGTGCTACACTGCTGGCCCCCAGAATCCTCAGACATTACACCCTGCCCCGTTTTCTTGTGGTTAGATCAAAGACTGTGGTTTGGTGCCACCATTTGCGACTAATCTGGATGAAATAAAATATCAAAATATAATCATGGCAGCAGTGACCACCGTGGAAGAAGACACTGAGAGGCGGATGGAATGAACTCAACTATTGTCTTGATATCTATACAGCAGGAGGAGGGCAAATACAGCATTTATTAAACAGTTACTAAACCTTGACAACTTATTAAACTGTTTATACATTTTTGTGTAATTGTTGTTGTGAAATATACTGCTTTGAAGCTGGGTCCATCTTTTTGACACATGCTGTATAATAATAAAGCTGTTATAGCAATCCTTTAAGTACAGCTTTAACTAAAAGTTTGTGCTATAAACAACCTTCAAACTACATTAGTAAATTAACAGTTAACTACAAGCTGGTTTTTGGCTCAATGCTGGAAAGCAAGTGAAGAGTAAATAAGTTTATAATAAAGATACATAGCCTCATTACCTCTGCAGTAATGGATCCACACAGCTGGCTGATCAGAGTGAGCTGGTGCTGTTCTGTGTTTCCCTGCATGATAGGGCTCCTGGTCCACATTTCAGCCATGATACACCCTGCACCCCACAGATCGATGGGTGGCCCATAATCACGTTCTCCTAAAGACACACATGAACAAAAAGACATAAGCAAAAACACATAAATGTGCCTAGGTACAACAGGCTAGTGTGTAATAGCTACTAACTTCACGACCATCAGCCAAAAAGTCTTCACCGGGTATCTGACATTGCCCTTGATTAACAAAAACTGTATGGTCCTTTTAGAGATTCTCCAATAAGCCATGCAACCTCACAGAAATTGGTCACTGGGTCACTATTCTTCTGCTTATGCAAACCTAGTTTACACTCCCTGGTTCATGTAAAAACGGACACACAGTGTCACTGAATATGAGGCACAACAGCACCCACTTGTGGAGAACTTCTGTGTATTAAACAAGTGAGTGAACCCTGAGCCAGGGGCCCTAGGCTGAATTACCTTCTAAACAGTTCATACTTTATTCTTGCAAAGTTCACACTTGCATAATATGCAAAAGCTACTAGCCCCATTTTTTTTTGTTTATCTTGACAACTGCTGAAATGAGAAGACCTGGACATTTTTAGCTACGCATCTTGTTGCCAGAAGGGGACTTCTCTAATTCACTGTAGAACTCAAAAAGGTGTCCTCGTCCCTTCCCGACATCACAGGCTTAAATTCCCACATGCTGATAAAAACACATCTTTGCAGAACTGGCCTGAACTTTTGCAGCATTAAAGTGAAGACATCAAGAGGTGTGGGTAGGGGTGGCTCAATGGTTAAGGTGTTGGGTTACTGAATAGAAGGTTGGGGGCTCAAGCCCCAGCACCACCAAGCTGCCACTGTTGGGCCCCTGAGCAAGGCCCTTAACCCTCAACTGCTCAGCTGTATAAATGAGGTCAATGTAAGTCACTCTGGATAAGGGTGTCTGCCAAATGCCATGAATGTAAATGTAAATGTGTGGTTAGGCATGCTGCAATGGTATCTCATTCAATTTCTAGTTTAGCCACACACACACACATACACGCATGCTTTCTGTCCGGAAAGTAATAATGAAATCCCCGTGCTCTATAGGGGTTTAAGCATGAGGATGGTGGTTTAAGGTCAGTTAGAGTGGGATCTTAGATAAACGGTAGGACTGGCTTCAGTTGCCTTCTAGCCTTCGCAGTGCCCAGTCTGTTGAAGTGCCTTGTCACTAGAACAATGCAAGTGAGTTTAGGGCAAATGCAGTATTGTTTAACAAGATAGCCCAACTTCCTGAAGAGAGTGATCACAGGAGATGAATCATGGGTGTTCAGGTACGATCCTGAGACAAACAGACAAAGTGCTGAATGGAACACGACAGCATCACCTCACCCAAAAAAAGCTTGTATAAGCAAATCAAAAATCACTGTTCATCAAATCAAGTGATTGTCCAGAAAGAATTCATACTAGACAGCCAAGATTAAAAGACGTTTGAAGGCCACCACTTCAGCAGAGTAAAGAATATCCAGAGAGCTGCGACCGAGACACTGAACACCCTCACAGCTGATCATTTCAAGCACTGCTGCCAACCATCACAGAGGTGTTCAGAACATTGTGTGTGTTCAACAGGACCATATTTGGTGATAATATTGAATTACAATTTTTTTTCGAGAGAGAGAGAAAGACTATTCCTCTGTAAATTCTTCAGTAATAGAAATTACGTGTCTTTTTGTGAATTTGATTAGGATTCACCAACATTCCCCAGGATGCATTTCAATTCCTTGTGCTGATGATGACAGTAAATATACAGAGTTCTATTTTATTTGTTTTATTTGACACTACTGATTCTATTAATTCTACGAATGCTCCAGGGTTACATGCTGTTCTGTTCTCAGTCTCACCCAGCAGGAGCTCTGGAGGTCGATACCACAGTGTCACTACGCGGTTGGTGTAGCGATTGCCCTGGCTGTTCTTTGCCAGGCTGAAGGCTCGTGCAAGGCCAAAATCAGCAAGTTTCAGCACACCGTCCCTTGTGATGAGCACGTTTGCTGCCTTCATGTCTCTGTGCAGGATCTAAAAACAAGAAGGAAAAAAAGCAAACATATACATTAGCATCATAAAGTGCATTCTTTTACAAATGCCACAAAATAAAAATCATATCATTCTGAAATGCCAACTATTATGAGTGAAATAAAATCTCAAATGAGTGATTTTTTTTTTACAACAGCATGAACATCTTTAAAATAAGAAGGGGGGGGGGGGCCTACCTTGTTCCTGTGGATATAGTAGAGTCCATTCAGCAGCATTTGCATAACCTTCTTAATCTCTGACAGTGTGAACTTAACGTTGGCGTTGCTTAGCAGGCCAGCCAGATCGTGCTCGCAGAAATCAAACACCAGGTATATGCTGCCCTTGTAGCGGTTAAACTGGGTGGCTGCACCAGACACACAATCTTATTTAAAAGATGTACAAGTTACTCAGGCCTGCATGCCGAAGACACACATACAGTTATTATCTTTATTAAACACACTACTTGATCCGCAAACATTTTTTCACATTGCTTAAAAATTAAAAATCTTTCCTTTGTTGTTAAATACAGTATTTCAAAAAGGTCTTTAGCCCCTTGTGTTTAGCCCCACTGTAATGAAATAAACTCAGTGAAGGGCCTTGCCTTTTGTTCGACAGATCTCAATCAGATTAACGACGTTCTCGTGCTTCAGCAACTGCAGGATCTTAATCTCCCTCAGTGCTGTGATGGGAAACTAAAAAGAAACAAATCACCACCATACTTAATATACAAATACAATCAAATGTCACAAAACATCATGGAACAAAATACCTGCAAATTATTTTGCATGTCCCAAAGTGAAAGATCCTTATCATCCATAACAATTAATGGTTTTCAAAAGACAGACAGACCACCTCATACAGGAGGAAGTCTCATCCTGAGACTGCCTACAGATCAAAAGGCCATGTACACTTTTCTGGCCTGTGTACAAGTCTCAGAAGCCTGAAGGCTATAATCTGATTGTCTACCCACATGCACTCTTTTTAAACTGGTTTCCACTGGCTTTTCCAAGCAAGAACAAAAAGCTGACATCAGAGCACCTCATCATTAAAAACTACTGAAGAGTTGTGTTTAAAGCAGATACCAGTGAGTAAATGCTATGATCATAGGTTTGCTAAAGGTCTGTGTTTGGTCATCTGCCATGTCAGTCAGACTGCCTCTTCCTGTGAAGAAACAGGCTTGTGGTTATGTTTAGTGTAGAAAAGTGTCTAGTAAAAGCTAGAAGTCCGGCTTGTAAGGTAAGAGAAGCCTCTGTGGAATGATCGAAAGGGCATCCCTGTCTGCTGCAGATACTTTCAGAACAGCAATTTTAGAAAAAGGCAGAGAAGAGCAGAGGTGCAGCATTTTGTAAATGGAAACCACCGAACCAGGGGGTGTTAAAGACAGCAGTGGAAGTCAGAGACAAAGTCTGAAAGAACAACCGATTCAGCATGAAGCCAAAGCTCCACCCTCTGACACTTACCCCTTCTTTCTCATTTTCCATAAGCACCTTCTTCAGTGCTACTTTCTTGCCAGTCTGCCTATGTTTGGCCTTGAACACCTCTCTGTAGAAAAGAGATGAACAAAAACGATGAACAACTACAAATGCCTTGCGAAGTCTTTTGTGAGTGTAAAGAAAAAACAATGTTTATTAAATCTTAATAGTCAACTTCAATGTCCAAAATGTATTTAATAGTTGTTTTTTTTTTAGTTTAAACTTTTCATGGCAATGCTGGTCTGTTTTCTCTTTATTTAACTACTTTCTATTACCCACAATGCAATTTGACTACTTTTTGACAGTAGTATCATCACTACCTAAAACATGGCATGCAGCGAAGCCTTTAGTTCTTTAGTCTGTCCAGTAAGGCTGGATGGTGTATCGGTTAATCTCTCTCAGTGTAATTTCAAAAAGATAAAGGATGAGGCAATACCCTTTATATCCATATAGTTGCATTGTATACTGTTGCATTACATAACTCGTTTTATCTGTAAAGCCGTGTTTGCATCTCTCTTCTCGCTCACACTCACAGACATTTTAATCAGTCTGTTACCATTACTGACAACATCTGAAGGAGTGTTCCCAGAGATAGGCCAATTTTTTATTTAATACAGGCTACTTCATTTATATAATTTACCCGTTTTACGGCTGTATACACTGAAGTATACCAGAAATACTATGCAAAATACATTTACAGTTATGGCATTTGGCAGATGCCCTTATCCAGAGCGACTGACATTCATCTCATTTATACAACTGAGCATTTAAGGTTCAGGGGTCCAGCAATGGGTGGCATTTGAACTCCTGAGCTTGTGGTCTCTAGTCCAACGTCTTAATCACTGAGCTACACTGTCCCAAAAAACATAGCACCAGCACCTACACACAGCATTGGTTGTGTCTGCCAGTCCGTATATAAAGCGAGAGACATCTATGGAAGCTTCTAGAGTTGTTTCTACTGTAGGAATGGCAAGTTATCACAATTTTGTGATTTTCAATGCAGTTTAATAGTTGGAGCTCATGAGATGGGTCATAGGATTTCAGACATAGATGCAAAGTGTGGATTTTTACATATGAGCATTTCAAGGGTGTACCATGAGTACAACAAAACCTCAAACCTATGACAGCAGTGTGGCCGTAAAAAGACACAGGGTGAACGTGACCAGCGTCGGCTGGCAAGAATCGTCTCAAACAATAGGTGTGCAACACTGCCTCAAGTAACATCAGAATTCATGCTGGGGCTGGGGGAATGCTGGGGCCTCAACATCGGCGTGAGGACTGTGCAACGTGGACTGTACAACCAGTATTAACTGGTATATAGGGAGGGATGTCTTTACATTTTATTTTGATTACAGTCTGTTTTAAGTACGATAACAACCCTGTGACATCTCATATGAGGCTTTAACATATAACTAGGGTCGGGTATCAAGAGCCGGTTCCAAATATCTAAGAAGCATGGATTTAATAAGACACCTGCATTTCAGTTCTGCTTATCAGTTCCTAACTTCTATGTTTCAGTCATGCACCTGGGGGAACTGCAGCGAGCACTTTACTGTCCATAAACGTTGTACTAATCTGCCAGCACCTGCTCCACAGACCTAACATCATGCCATTTTTTACACAGTACGTCAACAAAGCATGATAAAGTTAATGGTAACAATTAGACAACATCTAACATAAAGCGTCAGTTTAGTTGTTATACCCAAACCGACTGTCCAGCTTTCTTACCTCTGTGTGTGTATTAATAAATAAATAAATCAGCTTCTACTATCAAGGGAAAAACCACCAGCAAGCATGTGTGTCGTCTCACAGATCGCTCACTGGCTGGCTGAGCCACTATGAGAGATTTCTCTTTAATCTGGGCACTGGTAGCCTGGTGGGTTAAGACAGGGTTGTGGTTTGGAAGGTTGGGGGTTCAAACCCCGATCAGGGCTACTGCTGACCTCTGTCCTTGGGGGCAGTCATGGTCTGGTATGGGTGTCTGCCCCGTGATCGGTCGGTCCCAGGTTCGATTCCCGTGACTGACAGGACTTGGCTGAAGTGCCCTTGAGCAACGCACCTAACCCCCATTGGCTCCCCGGGCGCTGTGACTAGGGCTGCCCACTGCTCCAGGCATGTGTGTTCACAGCCCCTAGTGTGTGTTCACTAGTGTGTCTCACTGCATGGATGGGTTAAATGCGGAGGTCCAATTTCACTGTGTGCAAGCACAAGTGACAAATATGTCTCACTTTGACTTTGTCCCAACACCCCACTTAAGGGCATAAAAACTGTGCCAGGGCAAGATGCGGACTTGATCCTCTAAGGTGAGGACTAAGGAATGGGAGCAGCCGAAGGTATTTCTCTTCAATCTCACTCACTTTAGGAACCAACAGTAAAACCTGACTGTTATCACTGATGCGAGAATTGTGATATTGTGTGTCCTGAGAAACACATCTGTGATAATGTCCACATGTAACAACACAGCACCAAGAATCCAGCTCAGGAATCATCACACACCACAAAATGTTCAGCATAAACAGATTTAGAAATCAGCTTATTGTGATTCTGCCACTTACCTCCATAATTACTACGCAGTTGCCTAATATATCATGTTTATGTATACACTGTATTCGAAAATAACCCCTTTCTCCTCTTTCTCCGTCTCCTTTGCCATTATACTCTCATGTATAGTTTCGTATTGCACTACAACAATCAATAACATTTAATGCAGCCCAAACCAATAGGATTGAAAAATAAAGAAAGAAACGCACACCTCGGCTCTACTTCATAACCTACAATCAACACACTGCACCGAATCAGACACAGCTCAACTTCAACACCATTTCTAATGACCTCAAACGCCACCAAGTCTTACAAAACAAAACGTATTTTACCCGAAGGTGCCTTGGCCGATCTTGGCGAGCTTTTCGTACTTGGAAAATTCGTCGCAAAAAGGAAACTCGACGCCATCGTAGTACTTGGACATGATGGCGGTCTCCCGGTCCGGTCTGGAACAACACAAGCAAAGGATGTCGTTATTCACACGTTTCATCGCAACCATAGAACAAGACTAATGAGTAACACTATTAGGGAAGACTTTAATATGGTTAAACGTGGGAGAAATAAAAAGATAATGAATTTATTCGTACTTATCGGCAGACACCGCCGAGCTTCCGGTCTTGTCTCGCTGCATCGTTGTTCTTCTTCTGTTGTACGAGAGTCGAGGAAACGGAAACTGCAAGCTTCTTGTACGACTTCTTCTTCTCTGTGGGAATTGGGAGCTTATTAGCGCCCCTATGGGGCACTTAGCAAAAGTCATCCTGCTGAAGGACAAAACACGCCTTTATTAATAAAATAATTATTCATAAATGAATATGTAACATTCAGTGGTGTTAAAAATTTAATTGCAATAAAAAAAAAACATTGTTTACAGATGGAATTTACATTTTAAGTTGTACGTGTTATATTTTTCTCAAAAAGGAAGCTATTCTCTACATATCTGCTTAATTCATTAAACACTAGCTCACTGCTGACTGAAGCTCAGTCTGTTAGTTACACAAGACGGCGCTGCCTTCGTGCTTCTGAGGCAGGAGTAAAACATTCAAAAATAATGGACATTTTAATTCCAAATAAATAACACTACTTCTTTACACTTCCACACCACTATATACAGGGGTTAGACAATGAAACTGAAACACCTGTCATTTTAGACCACAATAATTTATTAGTATGGTGTAGG
>JAOVYV010000019.1:637413-648584 GCA_025674545.1 Hassar affinis
AGTACTGTAGTACTGTAGTACTAAGCATGCACCTTACTGCTAAGTGGACACATGCTTAAAAAGAGAGGGAAAAAAAGCTCAAAAGTAAGTGCCTCAAATGAAAGAGATGCAATGTTTAAATGTCAAGAGGGTATAAATGTTGAAGAGGGGTGCCTCACACATGAGTATTAAGTGCACGCCATGTGTGATTGAACAAATTACAGAGTTCCCAACCATTCTGGAAATGGGGTTTGTATTTTTGAAGCATTTAAAAAAATTCTCTTTACACCCCAACAGCAATCAATAGATTAAATGCTCTGACAATAAAAAGAAAAAGAATGTCTGTGTAAAAGTTATCTTTGTCAGATACAGGCCTGTAATAAATAATTCAACCCAACCAATCATTTCATATTTTCTACATTATGTGATTGGTTGGCCTACATGCCTGCCTATCTACCCACCTTCCACTCTATGTGCATGACCAGAGTCTTTCACAAGGCGAAGCAGACATACTGCTAAAGATAGCAAGCTAGTTGAACAAGAATAGCAATAAAATAATTACCTTGTTTATTATTTATGTTCATTATTATAATTGTAGCTATTTTCTTACATGTGAATGAGACATGAGGTACTTGGATATGTTTAGCAATGACAACAATGCTCTATGCTCCTCTGCCTAATGCTTTATCTTGAGAACTTGTCATCCAGCAGGAGTCAAGCAGTGCAAGTTCATGGCAAAATGTCTTTGTAGAGAGGCCTGGAGGGAAGGGCTGTTTTTTTTTTCTTGTCTAAATAAAAAATCTAGCTTACTCTTGCTGGTCTCCCCAAAGTTGCCTTCCTCAGCTTTGTAGGCTTTACAGTATATATAACTTAGATAAAAATATCCTCTCAGATTCTGTTTATATCTCTTATTTCTCAATTTCTTCCTCCCCTTTTTCTTGATTTTCTCTCCTGCACTTGCTATTCTCCAAGAGAACCCAAAGATAATTTGGAATTATCCTTGTAGGCTCCAAGATTAAATGTTGTCTCATCCCCTCCATTGTTTGATAATTACAGTATATGTTATTTTATGTCATGTTTTATGTTTCTATCTGCAGGTGTGGTATATGGATGGATACCACAACAACCGCTTTGTGCGGGAATATCGTTCTATGACTGACTTCATGACATCAGAAAACTTCACATCCCATCGCCTGCCCCACCCGTGGTCTGGAACAGGCCAAGTCATTTATAATGGCTCCATTTATTTCAGCAAGTTCCAGAGCCACGTTATCATCAAGTTTGACTTGAAGACCTCCACCATCAGCAAGACCCTGAGGCTGGATGGTGCTGGGTTCAACAATGTGTACCACTACGCTTGGGGTGGCCACTCTGACATTGACCTAATGGTGGATGAACATGGGCTTTGGGCCATCTATGCCACAAATCAAAATGCAGGCAATATTGTCATCAGCAAACTCAACCCAGTCACCCTACAAGTCATCAAGTCATGGACAACGAATCATCCAAAACGAAGTGCAGGTGAATCCTTTATGATTTGTGGCACACTCTATGTAACCAATGGGTACTCTGGAGGGACAAAAGTCTACTATGCTTACCACACCAACTCCTCTACCTATGAGTACATTGATGTCCCATTGCAGAATAAGTACTCTCACATCTCCATGTTGGATTACAACCCACGAGATCGTGCCCTCTATGCCTGGAACAATGGAAACCAGGTGCTCTACAATGTTACTCTCTTTCACCTCATTCACTAATATATATTTTAAGCAGTCAGTAACTAATTTATCTTCATCAAGCACTGCAAATATACACTGAATGGGATGTCTGTATGGGCCACCATACACTCACATTTGCACACCCATTCACTACTAGGGGCAATTTAACAAAGTAAATCCTCCCCCCCATACAGAAAGTTTTGGGAGGTTGGAGGAGGATACAGGAGAGCTGAAAGTGGGCATGAAGCGATCATGCAAACCTCTAAACACTAACGGTCAGAAAATGTAGGAGAGATCTGTATATCTCTCTATCTATCTCGCTAGTTAGTTCTGTATTAGAGATGATAAGATTCACTGATTTGCTTCAGTGCACTGGCATTAAACATTTACATTTACATTGATGGCATTGATTTAGCGGATGCTCTTATCCAGAGCAACTTACAAGAGTGCTTAATTGTTAACTTGGAATATAAGAAGTTAGCACTGGTAGACCTGAATTCAAGCTACTTTGAGCTATGATACAGCTAGAATTTAGTCATATACTACCTAATAAAATTTACAAGTAAAACAAGTCCAATAGGCAAGCTATTAATAAGCTATTAATAAGCTAATAAGCAAGCACAAAACCAGTGAAAAACAAGAGCAAGCTGATACAATAGCTGCTGTAAGTGCAGTAACAGCTTTGAGTTAGTGCTCATTCAAGTGCTCTCGGTTTTTAGCTGGCATTTGAAGACAGCAAGTGACTCTGCTGTTTGGACACTCAGGAGGAGTTAATTCCACCACCTTGGTGCCAGGAAAGAGAAAAGTCTGGATGCTTGCCTCCCATGTGTCCTGGATGACGGTGGGTCAAGTCAAGCCGAGGCATAATAGAGGCATCAAAGAAATGTGCACCAGATTGAATTTGGGATGAACTTGGAATGCATCGTTTCTAACATCTTTGCATATACCCTATGCCTTTATAATTTAGAAATGTGACCAATAATTTGTGACCAATAATTTTATATGGAGATTCCTTCTTTCTCAAGCATGCTGTATCACTGCACTCCACTGCTGTCAGAGGCTCAAGTCTCTCGTGGCTCTCACGTTTCTCGGCCAAGACTTGTGGGAGTTAGAGGAGTGTCATGGCCAGTCACAGATTATCATGGAGAAGCGTCATATTCTTTTGCATCATATCGTATCTCCTTGAATCAATTGTGTCGAATTGTACTGCATCACAATGGGGTGAATCATACCATGGATATAAAAAGTCTACATAGCCCTGTTAAAATGCCAAGTTTCTGTGTTGAAAATGAACTAGTTAGCTATAGGCTAATAAGGGCATTGACTGTTGGTAAAGTTCTGTTGAGGTTTTACTTGAATCTGCCATTTCTAAAGCCCCATCAGTGTATGTAAAGCGATGTATGCTTTTGGACCAAAGACTGCTATAAGTCAATAAATGAAAGAACGGCACCATTCAAAGATATGCTAACAGGCTGACTAACATATCAAGGCAGACATCCACTCAGCATTAATGTTTCAACATGCCGTGTAAATGCTGCCCAATAAAGAGGTAGTTCAGGTAGAACCTTCATGTGGGACCTTTATGTCTTGTGTTTGTGATTAGCAATGAGATGTTTTTTGTTTTGCATGACCAGTTTTTAACAATACAAGCGTTAAGGTAGGAATGTTTATAACTATATGTGATCTTTACTTAATAGTGTGTGTTGGGGAGTGTTGTGGGGGATGGGGTAAGGTGCTACTTTTTAGAAACACATGGATAAATGGTATTTTTGTCTCTTTTGTGACCAGTAACGTGTTATTGAAAACTTCACTGCTACTGTATATGTCATTTACTAATGCCTACAAGCTTATTTTTTATTTATTCATTTAGTCATATTCAATTCTTATATGATTTGCCCTGGTTAAGATTGTTGTGGATGTCAATCCTGGGAATACATCCTGTATAGCTCTCTTTATATCTAATCATTTGTTATAGATAAATTATTTTTATTTAGCTATTCATAACTTTGAGCATGCTGCACATGTGAAATTTGCTTACTCAGTATTTCTCACTAGTTTATTCGCTTAGCTAAGAATGGATTTTGAAAAAGTGACAGCTGGATTTCTGCTGCCAAAATTCGACTACTGTTTGCTTAGTAACATACATAGCCAGCTAGCTAACAGGAATAACTGTACTGTTGCTACTAGTTTCTAGCAAGCTAGAAGCTAGCAAGCCAGTTGAATAATCAAGCTATATAAGGTGTAAGGAGTGTTACTTTAGCAAGTAAATCTGAACTAATTTTAACCAGAGTGACCTCTGGCAAGCTACATACACAAATCCAAATATAAATTTGACTGATAGCTTTGAGACCAGAAAGTCACTTACTGTTGTGTCTCCTCGGACAAATCAGCAATCTGGGCTGTAATGCTTATCAAAATCTTTCAGGAAACTCTGGTCTCTGGTCTGAATATTTCTCTTAATTGTGGTCAAAATGGTTCTTGATTCTTCTTCTCTCATTAAGAGCCCACTTTGTCAAGGGAGCCCAAACATACTGTCTGCATGCTGCCTTCTGATTGGTACACACAAGCCTTTTATTCATCAAAGTTGCACACAATTAAATCGAATTGTAAAACAAGTCTTAACAATTCAAAAACCTTATTAAACAGATTCATCTTTGGCACATTTGTTTGATCAAACTCATATCTAGTCACAGGTTATTTATCGATATTTTAGATTGTATGAGCTAAACTGAAGTAAAATGTTCTGCAAACCTCAAACTAAAATACAGGTAATGGGGTTTAGTGTCAAAATGTGGCAATTTATAAATGTGAATCATAATATGCCAAATAATACGTAAATGTTTATCAGCTCGTTAGTTCTTCTCTTGAGTAATAACCAGATCTGTATGCAAGATGCACCAGAACAACTTTTTGTAGAGACACAGTGTATTCAATTGTTATTTGTATACACACAGTGAATAGTGTATGTGAAGTACTGACCTACTGTGCTTGCACACAGAGGAATTTGTCCTCCATTTAATCCATCCGTGCAGTGAAACACACACATATACACACATTGGTGAAGTGAGCACACACTAGCCTGGGGAGGGGCTAGCCACCTGGGGAGCAGTTGGATTAGGTGCCTTGCTCAACAGCACTTCAGTCGTGACTTGTAGGATCGAACCAGTGACCTTCCCGTCACAAGGCTGGTTCCTTAACCACAAGCCTGCCATTTCCCCTAACTCTAAAATGATGTGATTTTATTCATTTTGGTCGTATAAGGCATCAGTCTGCACTATAAGTCACCAGCAGGGCACTATGAGAGCAAGTACCACTGGTTCTCAGAACTCTAAATCACAGATTTCTCAGTGCTGACCAGGTAACCTGCTGGGCTCTGTACATAAGCACATGCAAACAGAACTTTTGTAGAGGGGTGACAATGGGGTAGAGTCTTGGCCCAAGGTAATTTGTTAGGGACTTTAGGTGTCTTGTTAGAAAAGAGAAAAGAAATCTGAAAAGAGAAACGTATAAAAGAAACAAAATGTGAACAGAGAGAATTGAAGTAACCTATTTTGGTTTAACTGCCTTAATTGCAGCACCCACAAATTCAAAAGCACTTCAGCTTCACTGAAATTGATTCTAAAGTGCTTTTAACAATGCATATAAACCAAATGGATATCAACCAAAGCAGCTTTACAAACACATAAAATCGAAAAATAACTTTTAACTTTTTTTTATTTTATCCCAATCTTTTGTACATACATAGATGTTAAGAGGAAGAAACCTTGAGAGGAACCAAAAGACTCAAAAGGGAATCCATCCTCTTTTGGGTGACACTGGGCAGTGCAATAATAATTAACCCCCTCTATAACTGTGTGCTCTATAGTAAAAAAAAAAAGTAAAAACAATTGTAACCTGTAAATTCATTATAGTTTTAACATGAAGTCTACTGTTGAGGTTATAAACTGTTGACTGATGGAGATTTGACTGATAAAGTGCAAAACTGTTTATGGTAATTAGTCCCAGCAACCACAGGCAGGCTGATTATATCAGTTGCAAAGCCTAAATTATAGTTTATAAGTGTATGTTTAAGCTCTTAAGTCCATCCTCAGAAGCAGTGGGGATTGGGAAAGGGAGAGAAAGAGAGGTGGGGGAGAAAAGAATACAGATTATTAGGCATGGTCTTTCAAAAAGCCCTAGAGAAATTGTACATTTTGTACATTTTTCAGAGACTCTGGCAAGACTAGCTATGAGAGTATAACTCAAAGGGAGAGCCAGAAGGTAAGCAGACAAGAGGGAGCTCTGGGACATAAAGAGGCCAGCCATTCCACTGTCAACAGACTTGTTTTACAAGAACCCTCCAGATCTGTGCCTTTACCTAAGAAGAAAAGCTAGTGACAAAAGACTTGACTAAACAAATAGGTTTTGAGCCTAGACACTGAGACTGTGTCTGAGTCCTGACCACTAATTGGAAGGCTGTTCCATAACCGTGGGGCTTTGATAACGCTATGCCCCCTGATGTAGCCTTCATTAATTGAGATAAAAACAGAGAGCCTGCACCTTTTGATTGAAGTAAGCATTGAGGATCATAACAAATTAAAAGTTCAATCAGGTACTGTGTTGCAAGACCATCAGTGCTTTAATAGTAGTAATAGTAGTATTTTATAGTCTATGCAAATTTTGACTGGAAGCCAGTGCAGTGTGGATATGATGGGAGTTATGTTCTCGTATCTTCTGGTTCTAGTAAGGACTGCTGTATTCTGAACTAACTGTAGCTTGTTTATGCACCTACTGGAAAATCCAGACAGCACAGTGTTACAATAATCAAACCTAGAGGTAATAAAAGATGAACTAATATTTCTGCATCATACTGTGACATTATATTTTGTATTTTAGCAATAGATGAAAGAAGGCTATCTTATTAACATTATTTACATGAGCTTCAAATGAAACACTAATGTCAACAATCACACCAAGATCTTTTACGGCTGCAGATGGTGTAGTTGAAAGGCCATCCAGAGTTACTATGTAATCGGAAAGCTTACTTTCCTAGCTGACTGTGGTCCTAGTACAAATACTTCTGTCTTATCAGAACTAAGTAGAAGAAATTTATTTAGCATCCAGTGTCCGATGTCCTTTACGCATTCCTCAACTTTATTAAGCTGGTGTCTCTTATCTGGCTTTGCTGAGACATACAACTGCATGTCATTCATAGTGGAAGCTGATACTGTGATTACAAATAATTTTACCCAGAGATAGCATATATAAAGAAGAAAGCATTAGGCCTAAAACAGAACCTTATGGAACACCAAACTTTATCTTAGTATACTTGGAAAACTCACAATTGACATCTACAAACTGATCCCAGTCAGTCAAAAAGGACCTGAACCAGGAGAGGGCAGTTCAACAAGATTTTCAAATCTATGAAGGAGAATAGAATGATCAATGGTGTCGAAAGCTGCACTAAGGTCAAGTAATGCAAGCAAAGACACAAAATGCCTAAATCCTGACTGATAGATTTCATGAATGTGATATTCTTATGTAGGTATGGGCATAACTGCTGTGCTACAACCTTTTCTACAATCTTGGAGATGAAGGGGGGGCTTGATATTGGCCTATGGTGGGCCACTGACAGGGGTCGTGGTCAGATTTTTTAAATCAAACTATCTATTTTAAAGAAATAATTATTTTTAGAAGAAGTTTGATTGTTTCTGGCAGTACCTATTTAAAGAAACATGTAGGTAACGGATCTAGTACACAAGTTGAGGAGAGTAGTGAAATTAGTTCAGTCTCTCAAAGGGGAATAAAACTTTTGAATCACTGGAACATTCACTTGATCAAGTTCTGTGGGGTCAGATGGTGATCCAAACGAATGAATTCTGAGTCATTATCAATAAAACTGTGTGCAGTAGCTGAAATGAATGTATGTTGCACATGGTTGGACATGGTAGTGTCGCAGAGAGCATATATTATTACTAAGACAAGTGTGTGACCACCATTGTGAATCGCTGTCCTCAGACAGTCCCGTGGATTTTCAAAATGAATATTAGTATCCAACAATTAATGCTTTGTCTAAAGAACCAGCCAGAATACGGCTCTGGTGGTCTTTAAATAATAATTAGAGGAATCAACTAGACAGACATGTTTTTTGTGGCTCTGTATGTTATCTTAGTGTAGAGAACTTCAAAGGCATTGAATTTATGTCCATGTTTTTATGTGGTGCCTAGATTATCATTATAAATAATGTGATGCCTCCTCTGCCACTTAGACAAGGCTGATGTATGTAACTGTATTTGGTAAGACTAGCTTCATTTGATGCTTCATATTCATTTGGTTTAATCCATATTTCTGTTAAGCATATTACATTAAACTCCTAATCATCAATAGTTTTGTTAACAATAAGTGCTTTAGATGTAAGAGACCTAATATTTAGCTTCACATCAAAGGTGTTGGCTGTGCATTAAATATGATCTAATTTAATTATGTTAATTAGCTTACTAAAACACACTTTATGAGTATTTCTACATTTTTGTTTAGCTCAGGGAACAGACACAGTCTCAATGTAGTGAAATCTGAGTGACGACCCAGTGCAGGTACCAGACGGTTGGTTTAGCCTGTTTTTCTGCTCCCTGGGCTTCACACTGGATTGTCACCGATTAACTAAGCCTGTGCTGAGACTATGAGCTATGCTGCAGGAAATGGGAGCAGCACCTTCCTGAGAGGGATGGATACCGTCCTGCCCTAACAGGCCAGCCTTGCCCTCAAAATTGCTCCAGTTATCTATAAAGCCCACATTGTTCTCGGAGCACTACTGTGCATCCAGCAGCTCAGTGACCATAACTGGCTATAAGCTACACGTGTTGGTGGGGACAGAACAGACTATGACATTGCCTTTGCTAATTTGCACACCTCTGCAATACTACTCCTAGCTACCTAACTGACGTTAACTGACGAAGGCATATGTCATTAGTTTCTATGCGAAACACTATCTTAGAAAACCTACGCTTACGTAAACCCTAAGATTACCTGCTATGTCTGGCACCCTTGCTCCCAGTACACACTTAACTAACCTGGCTCCTGGTATGCACTAAACTCACCCATTTGCCCCGCTGTGAGGGCTTTGATGCTGGTGTTGGGGAATTCCCCTACTTCATTCTCCCTATCCCTCTCTAGAGACTTTTTTTAATCAGATTAATTTTTGTTTATATATCATTTTGTGGTTCTATGCAACTTTGATGAATATTTGCAAGTGTTGAAATTGGTAAAATAATAAGGCTGACAAATCACACCAAACCAGAATCCAGCATTTGAATATATTTCTTTTAAGCAAAATGCAGTATAGGGTTAAAACATAAAAAATAAACACTTAACTTATTTAAGGTTTTGGATATCCAAAACTGGAACCTTCTAAAGTGGTTTTCACTATACAGAGAATAGAAGAGAATCCTCCTCCTCTTTTTCTTTTTCTTCTTCTTCTTCTTCTTCTCCTTTTATTATTATTATTATTGTTGCTGCAGTTGTTGTTGTTGTTGTTGTATTATAACTTATTATTTTGTAACAGTTATTGTTAAGTATACTCTCCACACACTGATTATAGGGACCACTACAAAGTCACTGCAAAGAGCTCTCTTATTTTGACATTTCAGTATTTTTTTATTCAAAGATACTTTATTTAAAATAAAGAAAAAAATCAATGTGTATATTATTTGAAAATTTACAAAGAAATCCCTTTTGAAAATAACAATTTCACTGATGATCTGATTTTTTTATGTTTAAAACCTTACCTTTATTTCTTTAAATTACACTGTTGCTGTTGACACAAAGTGGTTAATGGTACTCCTGATACAGCTGCTCTTTCTTGGAAGTGAACTTATACTTTTTTCCTCAGTTTGATTTTTTTCACACTTGTAGAAAGATGTATTGTCTGCTTTAATTCACTCATTGTGCTTGGCTGGATGCTGTTTTTCTAGCAATATTCATACCAATAATTATGGTCAATGTGATATAATTGCATGTGTCGCAATGTCAGGTGCAGACTGTCTGTATTTGCCTGTTACACAGTTATAATAAATGGAATCTCTTCCCAGGTCCATATTCCAGTGTGGGGCTTTATATCTATTAATGTGAGTGCCTTTTATTTTGAGGAATTTAACAATTTTAAGTAACCAAAGCCTATTAACAGATTATGGGTATATAAGAGAGAATGGGCACAGGATGTGGATGTGCAAAAAGCCTAATGAGATAACAGTAGGGTTATGATATAATGTATAGGTTCTCATTTGGATATGTCTGTGTATCTGACAATACATTTAACAGACTGTCTTTAAGAGCAGGCTATTCATAATAAAATTGTGCCTATATTACATGAGGTATAATAAAAATGAAAACTTGATGAAGTCTACACTCCTACATTCCCAGCCTGTGATTCTTTCAACATTATATTTATCATGAGCCCATACTAACATACTAGCATACTAGTGTACTAGCTAAGCAGCAAGCTGGAGATGGAAAATTCCCCCAAAACTTTAAAGTCTGGTGTATGGGAGCAGATCAGCTCAGTAGGGGCAGTGTAGCTCAGTGGTTAAGGTGTTGTTCAGAAGGTTGTGAGTTCAAATCCCACCACAGCCAAGATGCACTGCTGGGCCCCTGAGCAAGGCCCTTAACCCTCAAATGCTCAGCTGGGTAAATAAGCTAACTGTAAGTCGCTCTGGATAAGGGCGTCTGCCAAATGCCATAAATGTAAATGTAAAATGTAAATGTAGATCAGCTTACCAGTAAGTTAAAAAAACTTACAGCAAATGACGGGTGGATCAAAACATTTCAGGGTGCTGAATCCACCACATATGTATACAATACACAGCTGCAAATACCTCAGACCAGGGGAGTCACTAGAAATTTATAAACAGAGGGGTTAAGCTTTGACTAGGATGGGTCTATAGGTAAGCCCCCTAGGAGAATTTAAAAAATTATCTGTGTCATGAATCTGAAATAAAATTAAAAATACACCACTATTTGGAGAAATTGCCCCATAGCAGCAAATTTCTTTGAAGAGACATGTCAAACAAAGTATGTATTATGTACAGATCTTATATGACTTAACTACTATCCATCCACTAACAAGAGGTACAGATCAAGCAAAGACACCCTGAAATGTTTTGATCCACCGTCATTTGCTGTAAGCATTTTAACTTAAAGGTAAGCTGATCTACATTTACATTTTACAATTACATTTATGGCATTTGGCATTACTTGCAGTAGTAGGTCCTAAATACACTGCTCAAATACTGAGAATATAAACTTTTCTTACAACCCCAATTCCAATGAAGTTGGGACGTTGTGTAAAACATAAATAAAAACAGAATACGATCAAAATCCTTTTCAACCCATATTCAGTTGAATACACTACAAAGACAAAATATTTAATGTTCAAATGGATAAACTTTATTGTTCTTTTGCAAATATTCACTCATTTTGAATTTGATGCCTGCAACA
>JAOVYV010000019.1:651194-667224 GCA_025674545.1 Hassar affinis
TTACCCTGCTAATTGAACCTTCACACTCTGCTCTTACTGGTGCAATGTGCAATTAGTGAAGATTGGCCACCAGGCTGATCCAATTTAGCTATGAAACCTCCCACACTAAAATGACAGGTGTTTCAGTTTCATTGTCTAACCCCTGTAGGTGGTGTTACTATGTATTTTGCATAGTACCAGTTTTTCTGGTACTTTAGTGTATTTTTCTCCCCACACCAAATGTAGCTAGTTAGCCAGGACATATTGGCTGTCTGGCATTGTCTTCTTCTTTGGTTTTTACATTACAGAGATGAGGCTTGCTAGCAAGTAATGGAAGTCAATCTCATTCCAGTGTTTCCCCTAACTATCTGCCACAGATTGCATCCATATTTCAGCAGTGTTGCACTGAATTTTAGATGTGGTAAATATGAACAACACTTCACTGTGTAGCTGAACCATATAATGTTATGAACCAGTTATCTTGGAATCACTTGTTTTTAAGCCCAATTGCTATTCAGCCCCCTTTGAGTTTGAAGGCAACATTGTAGCTCAAAGTTGGAAGAGATACACATGATGATGATGATGATGATGATATAGGCCCCTTTGATGAAAAAGAGATGCGGCCACAGCCTGGTTGCTATAAGACAGCCTGATGCTGCCTGGTTATAATCTGACTGAAGAATTTTATTGATTGATATTAGTTTTAGTATTAACCACTTATTATGCTACTCGAATACAGGGAGTGCTATTCAGCTAAACTCAAACTTTCAAATGATGTCACTCTAGAAGAAGCTATGGCTTGGAGAACTGTCAGTGGCTAAATGATTCTAAGCTCAGGTCTACTGTGCAATGACTGGACAATATTTGATAAATATTTTACAGTGTGAATATATTCAGATCAGGGCATGTGTACTATGAGTTTAATGCTATAGACCATCATAATCAAAATGCATGTCTAAGAGAATATTTTTTTCTTTTTCTCTTTTTCAGAATGTTACGAGGTCACAGGTAGAGCTCCCAAGCCCCACCTTCCCACTAAACTGTCATTCTATAATGTTTCTGAAAACGGTTCCTCCTGTGGTGGCAGTTCACTCAGAATGGAGGTCCGGTAAGAGCTTGAGCCTGCCACTTTGCTTCAGTGACAGTGCTTCAGACGGTGACTTTGTCTCTTCCAGCGGAACCCCCATCCCGCACAAAGTCCAGATGATCATTGACAGCCTTTGTGGCACACAGTCCTCAGATATGAGCAATGCAGTCAACGCTAATGCCCAGTCTGCCCACAACCTGCCCAAGACATCATGTGGTGGCCACAAGTCTTGTCACATGGACACACTAGCAAGGTCTCGACGAGCAGTGACGGACAGCAGTAAGCTTCATACATCTGGCTCTGATGCCACTGATGGTTCAGACAGTGATGATTCAGTAGATCGAGGGATTGAACAGGCCATCCAGGAGTACCTGAAGGAGAAAGTGGACCACAAGCCTAAAAGAGAGCCAATGGAGAGCCCAATACAAACACCTACAGTTCAGCAAGGAGGCAACTGTGTGCCAGATGCACCTAAACATCTCATGCATTCCACCAAGATGCTAACCACTAGCAACCATACCCAGAAAGGTTCAAAAGGAATCCAGCCATTTGTAGCCTTGAAGAAAAAGAAAAAAACAATCAAAGATAACCCATTTGGAAAAACAGGTGCTGCCAAAGCCTTGTCTACAAAAGCTCCACCTTCCTCTGGTACACCTTCCTGTTTGCTACAAGTGGATTGTACACCACCTTCACTCAGAATAAAAGTGGAGGAGGAAGATATAATGGATTCAAGCAGCGATGATGGCATTGAAGAGGCCATACAGAAGTTTCAGCAAGAAGAGAAGGAGCGTCACAAGAGCTTGAGGTACTTTCAGCTGAAAGAGGTGCTGGATTCTAGTAGTGACGATGGCATTGAGGAGGCCATCAGGAACTACCAACAGGAAAGGCAGAAGGAAAAAGAACACAAACTTCCACCGAAGCAAAGTTGTTTGACGGCCGATCGCCTCAGTGGTAAGCCTGTTAAAAAACTAGCTAAGAAGAAGAACAAAAAGAAAAATGCAATGGAATCTAAAGAAATGAAGTGTGCTTCACCTAAACCAGTAGGCCACTCTATAAGCATGTTTCCTACCTGTTTCCTGAAGACCAGTGGGGATTCAGCGTCCTCTACTAGAGCTGAGGAGCCACAGGATGGGCAACAGTTTCACTCCATGCTCACCGTCAACACCACTGCTGAACTTATGTGTGCCGAAGCCATCTTGGACATCTCCAAGACTGTCATGCCTGCAGCATTTGAGCCTACCTTGAACCTGCCTAGTACCCCTACAACAGAGACTTCATCTTACCTTACCACTGGTGTTTCACTGCAACAGTATGAAAAGAGTGATGAGAGCTCTGTGGACAGCGAGGATGGAATTGAACAAGAGATACGCAAATTTCTGGAGCTTAAAGCAAAGCTGCATGAACAGGCAACCACAGCTGACTATTGTGGAGTTTCCACAGTCACTAAGACCACACAGCACATTAAAGTGGAGGAGGATCAGAACAAAGCACTGAGACTGTCTTTCTCACGGAAAAGGAAACGGAAAGAAGAAGATAGCAAGAGTTGTAAGCAACAAATTACTGATGATACCTTGAAAGAGGAGCCTCAACCCAAACCCCTAACCCAGAGTGATTTCTCTCCTGGAACATGGCGCACATGCAGCCCAAATACAGTAAAGAACAGCAACCTTACACAGAACTCTCCTCATAATAGCATTACAGAAGGCTCCACATCCACAAACAAGGGTTCCAGCTATGGAACCAGCCCCCTGAAGTCTTTTCTTGGCTCTGAGAGGAATTACAGCAGTGATAAGAGCAGCTCATTGGACAGTGATGAGGATCTTGATGCAGCAATAAAAGATTTGCTCAAGACAAAGAAAAAAGTGAAAAAGAAAGTCAGGGACATGAAACTCAAGGCACGAAAGAACCATAAGCCCATGCAGCTACCAGGTACTGACACCTTAAAAAAACCCAAATCTGTCAAGGATCAAAAATTGGTTCTTGCAGCTAAATCCATGAAGCCCAGCAGAGGGCTGATGAACATACCAAAACAGGACAAAGGTGCTAAACTTAAAGATTTGAAGTCACAGAAGAACAGCAAGAAACCTAAAGTCTCTACTAAGGAAGACCAAGGTTCTGGATACAAGGTGACAGTCCATGACCTCCAGTCTGCATGTGTCGATGAGGACAGCAGCTCAGTGGACAGCGATGACAGCATCGAACAAGAGATCCGTAGGTTCTTGGCTGAGAAAGCAAAAGGGTCACCAGCTACACCAGTGACCACACTGAAGCAGGATAATGCTGGAGATGCAAAAGAAGCTGCCTTGAGTACATTTGGAGAAAAAAATGTTAAAATGGAGGAGCTTCAGGTCTTGGAGGAGTCTTCTGATCTCACAGGGGCTACAGGGGCTTCATTGGGTATTGACCCAAATCTGGCAGAGCAAACACAGGGCACTGCTTTAAGCATTAAGGGACCAGCTTCCTCATTTGCCAGCTTTTGCAGTTTGGAAGAAGGGAGGACAGGTGATCAGTTGCATGAGAGGTCTTTGCATGGGTGCAAGAATATCAGCATAGACACAGACAAGGATTGGGCTCAAAAGGTAACAGGAAAGTTCACAGACAGAACAGATTCTGAACCATTTGTTATGAATGTAACTGGCCCACAGGAGCCCAAGGGTGAAGTACAGCACCAGAACCTGTTTCTGATGAAGCATGATAACAGGAGTATAAGTACAGCTAGTGAAAAATCTTCAGGAGACCTGTCAAACAGCTTGCAGAACAGGAGTAGAATTCCTCTTATAGAGGTTATCAGCACTGTGTGTCCCTCTCCCCCTCCAACAGGGAAACAAATTCTTAGTTCTTCATCAGAAACTCTCCTGGTTGCCAAGGAACATTGCCAGGAAAGTCCTGCTGAGAGCAGGTCAGATTCATTTGACCTGTACAGTCGGGAAAGGAAAAGACAATGGGACCAACCACCTAATCTGACCTCTACCACCAGACACACATCCTCAAACCTTGCACACCTATCCCGACACCTGCCTCCTTACCCCTCTCACCTTTCATGTGTCCCTTTGCCCCTCGCCCTATCCCAGCCACGTGCAGGTGCTAGCTTGCTGCACCTGCGCAGAGATCAGGCCTCAGTTGTAGCTCTGTCAGCTCCCAATTCCAATCACTTGCAGCTTAGAAATACACAGAAAGATACCAGGAAAAGGAATGAAGGGAGGGAGGAAGATCAGGAGAAGTGCATAGATGAGACAGATGTAGAATCAGGAGAAGAGAGGACAGATAAGAGACAGCATCAGTGCAGCCAGTGAGTACAGGCTCTCTCTATCTTTTTCTTTAATCTTTGACAGAACCTGCAAAGAGCCAGCATGGACCCTATGCATGTCTTTCCAACTACAGTACTCCTTATGGCCTCTAATACACCCTGGAGTTGGGATGTATGAAATATTATTGCTATATTTTAACACCGTTATGGTGATGAATTAGGATTCATTTGTGTGCTTCTCAGATAAAAGTAGTCCTCTGAGCTCATTAGTTTGGCCCAGTGTGAGAGCAGCATCGTGTGCATTCTTCTTGGTGTATGTAATCCATTAATTCTGCTCACTGGACCAGAGTTTAAGAAAGTTCTAACAAATCAGGCAGATCAAACTCTGCTTGACGAAACGTTTACAAATGGTGTTTACAAATAAGTGAATCTTGTAATGCAGCTTAAAAATTGTCTTCATTTTTTACTAGAAGTTGTTGAAATATGGTAATGTGGCTAGCCATGTTGTTCACAGACAGCAATCTAGTTGTGCTCAACAGCAGAACAAAGGCTGCCGTTAAGTGGGAATCCTCCCTCAGGCAAGCAGATGAAGTAGCAAAATCTGGTGAACAAACAAATATCACATGCCCAGTTTGCCAAATGTATGGTAGCTGATAACATTGATGGGTGACCTGAATATAGGACCTTTTGAAGGATGTAGGTGCCTGCAGTGCAGCGTAGACCTGAACTTGTTAAAGACAATATGCAGTTTTTGGAAGTAAAGTTGATCAATGTTGTTATTGGTAAAAATGTAAGTTTTCACCCAGCTCTATAACCCCTGGTGACTGAGGGTTCTGAAATTCCTTTTGGAATCTTTGGGTCCATGTTGGCTCTGTACAGGTGAGAATTCTAATCAGCACTCCATGATTGCACTCTCTCTATAGTTTATATTAGGTAGAGTCACATCATAAGCTGATATAATGCAGTTGTGATGCACTCCCAATTGTTCTCTCACTTGCGCCCTTGAAATTCCATTTGCTCAGCTGTCATTCAAAATGAATCCCGAAAATGTTTTGTGTGCTTTATTTCAACTCTATATTTCATATCCATGTTGTTTCAGATATTTTGTTATAAACAGTAAACAGTGGCATTGGTTACAATTCCTTCATCATACTGTCATTCATAAAATATTCAAACCAATAGTTTTGTTTGTCTTGCTATGAAAGGATTTTTTTAACAGAATAAAAAGCAGTATTTCTTGACTACTTAATGGTTACAGTGGCAGAAGAATTGTAAAAGAAAAAAAAACTGTGAATGTGCTTTCTGTAACACACATTTGCTTTATCAAGAACTAAAAGTAGTTTTTATTCTTGTAATAATCTTTAGCACAAAATGAAACAATACAAAGTCTGTGTGTGCCAGGCTGATATTTAATGCTTAGATTCTTTATCATCTCACCTTCTTAATCCCTGTACAATGCTTCAGCTCCACTGGCTTTCACCTGGAGAAGCCCCATTCTGCAAATGCTGACATGTGTGCAGGTCTGACATACACCTGATTCAGCACAAGCTAGATGGATCAGCTGTTTGAATTGAACCAGGCTATGCTAAGATTCTGCCTAAGTGTGTTTAATAGACCCATAAGACTCCAACTTAGTCCTTCCTTTTGGCCCATGTTTGTGCACTGCTTTAACAGACAATATATCCTGTGGTATTTATTAAGCCTTTAATGAACGCCCTGAGAACCAGTGCAGTAGACGCAGAGAAAGTTAAACTGATTTCTACCTCAGCACTTTTACTCTTCTTTCTGTCAAATTAGTATGATAATGAACTCTAAAGGTGGTGTCAACATTTTCATATTGGGATATGATCCATCAAGAATACTGGTGTAAAGGTTTTACTTGGTGTGTTCCCTCCTTTTAATACAATTTTAATTCTGTGTCTCTCTATACCACACGAGGGTGCCACAATGGAAGTTTCTCAATGGAAACTGGGCTACTCTCTGAGTGACATAATCCTGCTTGGTTTCATTCCTGAACATTTATACAGCTAGAGGACAAACTTATTATTTTTGCATTGCCTTCAGGCTGTGGTATCTCTTAAAGAAAGCAGTTCATTGTCACCTGTGCCAAGTGTACATTAGGAAGGCCACTGTAAGCAAAAAGTACAACCAGTATAGAACTACTCTGTATTGGCTCAATAGAAGTAGCCTGGACCCAAACCACAGAGCTGCATTTAAACTTCTGCTTTTTTATTTCCTGTTTTTTTTTAATGTCTCTCATGGACAGCTTGGTGGCCCAGTAGGTTGGAATGCCTCCTTCATGCACAAGGCTCCCAAGTCACATCCTCACTGCCTGATCTCCTTGTGTTTATGTGGGTTTTCTCCAGGTTATATGAATTGGCTATGCTATATTGCCTCTAGGTGTGAATCGGTGTGTGAACATACGTTTTTAACGGAGTGGGATCCCATTCAGGGTGTATTTCTGTCTCACACTCGGTGTTCCTGGAATAGGCTCTGGATCTAGCATGTTCCCTACCAGTATGATTGAAAAGTGTTTAATGAATAATGTTCTATTCACACACAAATTCTGTGGAACTATTTTCATACCATTGCTGATATTTTATTACATCTTTATCAGTGAATTCAGAGGAACTCGCAGGAAAGAAATGGATATGTGTACCTAATTTGTAATCTTTTTGCCCCATCCCTTCTTCTTGCTCAGTTGATATTTTTGTTATTCTTGTGTTTCAGATTGTATATATATTTGCTAACATGGTTGAAGTCATGAAAATGTTTAGATATGCAGAGAGAGAATATTTTTTGGATTGGATCATGATTCGCTGTCATTTGACCATATTAAAAATTATGTAAATGCACATAGCAATTGGGATGTGATCATCCAGAGGTCATCTTGAGTACACTGTGATCAAATTTCATGTAGGTATAAAATGTAGTCTTTACTGTGTGAGCCAGAAAGGATGACTGGTAATATTCTAATTTCTGCAATCATAGCTTGTCTCTTAACAGCCAGTGTCCAAGATGACATTTCACTAAACTGTCTATTCACTAAAATAATCTCTAGGGATCAGATTCCTGACTGGATTGGACTAACTTTCCAGCCTCTCGGCACAGTGAGTGGAAGAAATGATCAGTGTGTGTAGAATGGATCACAAGAATACACATAAATATGAGTTGTGAGCACAAAGCTGACATCCGAGCATTTGTTGCCCATGTATGAATATAAAGACATGGATACATTCATGCAAGATGCAAAATGGGGATTTGTTTGTCAAGTGATTTTGTGTATGCATTTTACAATGTAAGAAAAAAATGTTATTTATTTCAGTTTTGTAGATGTGAAGATGACGCTTCTGGGCTGTGCCACCATCTTTCACTGGTTTTGCATAAAAATGAGCTTCTTCCAGCTTTTTCATTCAGAGGCCAGATACACCAAGTGTCTTAAAAATATAATAAAAAATTATGCTCAAACATCTGCCTATAGATTTGTGTGTAGGACTGGGTTATTAGTGTTTAAGTCACGATTTTTGGGTTCCTTAAACCCACTGACATCATCAACTTGGACAGTATATTAAAGCACAAGCTGCCCATACAGTATATTTTGGCCAAGACTCCTTCATCACCTATGCAGGCAAGATGCTTCTGAAGCTGTAGGAGGTGAGACCAGGTGATGACTTTTGGCTGAAGCATCCAGTTTCTCTGTTCACAATGTTGTGCTATTCTAAAGCATACAAAATCACTATGTAGAGTATTTGTTTTGGTGGGTCAGTAAATGATTTGTTTTATTTGATATTTGGTCGTGCTATTACTGGTGAGCCCACTCTGATGAGGGCTCTACAATGCAAAAACCATGAAGATAAGGCCCAGCAGCTTTGGCATCAACCTTCAGAACGAGAAAAATAGTCTGTAGCTTCATATTCTTGTACTTGGCGGACTGAAATGGTACCCGATGTAGTCGTCTGCTTTTGTAGCCCATCCACCTCAAGGTTTGATATTTTGCTTTTTTGCTCACTACAGTGTGAAAGAGTGGTTGAGTTACTGTTTCCTTGTTGGCCCGAACCAGTCTGGCCAATTTCCTTTGACCTCTCTCATCATCATTTGCACCCACAGAACCCACACGACATTTGCACCCCCAGAACTGTCACTCACCTGGTGTTTTGTTGTTTGCAGCACAATTGTGAGTTAACTCTAGAGACAGTTGTGCATGAAAATCCTGGAAAACAGCAGTTATAGAAATACTCAGACCAGCCCATTCTGCACCAAAAACAATGCTATGGTCAAAGTCATTGAGATCTCAGTTTTGCCCCATTCGTATGGTCGATGTGAACAGTACCCAAAGCTGCTGGTCCATATTTGTATGATTTTATGCACATGATAAACATGATTGGCTGATTAAGTAATTGCATGAATGAGTTGGTGTAAAACCACCTCCTTGTATCTCTCTGTCTATTTTATCAACTTCCCTCACTATACAGGTGCACTTTGCAGTTCTACAGATACAGACTGTAGTCCATCTGTTTCTCTGCAATGATACAATGTTAACCCCATTTTACCCTGTTCTTCAGTGGTCAGGACCCCACAGGACCACCACAGAGCACGTATTATTTGAGTGGTGGATCATTGTCAGCACTGCAGTGCCCCGATGTGGTGGTGGTGTGTTAGTGTGTGTTGTGCTTGTATGATTGGATCAGGCACAGCAGTGCTGCTAAAGTTTACACTCTATTAGACACACTTTCCTGGTTGATCCACCTTGTAGATATAAAGCCAGAGACATCTGTTGCTACACAGTTTGTGTTAGTCACCCTCTAGTCCTTCATCCGTGGTCACAGGACGCTGGCCACAGGAAGCTGTTGGCTGGATATTTTTTGTTGGTGGAGTGTTCTCTATCCAGCAGTGACACTGAGGGATTTCAAAACTGCATTGCTGACAGTGATCCACCGCCCAAATAATAACTGCTCTGTGGAGGTCCTGACCACTGAAGAACAGGGTAAAAGGGGGTTAAAAAGTATCCAGAAACAGATGTACTACAGTCTGTATCTGTAGAACTGCAAACTGTACCTTTATGGTCAGTGGAGCTGATAAAATGGGCAAAGAGTACAAGGAAGTGGTTTAAATGTTATGCAGTATAGATCAGTACAAGTCAAAAGTTTGGACACACCTTCTTTTTATTAATTTCTACAATTTATATTTATATTTAAGACATCAAAATATTTCTTCAAAGTAGCCAACTTTTGCATTGACGGCAGCTTTGCACACTGGGCATTCTTTCAGTCAGCTTCATGAGGAAGTCACCTGGAATGGTTTTTAATTAACAGGTGTGCCTTGTCAAGAGTTAATTTGTGGAATTTTTGCCTTTGTAATGTGTCTGAGCCCATCACTTGTGTTCTGCAGAGGTAGGGTTGATTCCACACAGTTACATACAGTGAATAGCCCTATTCAACTACTGGTCTAATCCATATTATGGCAAGAACCACTCAACTAAGGAAAGAGAACAACAGTCCATCATTACTTGAAGACATGAAGGTCATTCAGTCCAGAAGATTTCAAGAACTAGAATGTATCCCTGAGTGCAGTTATGAAAACCATCAAACACTATGATGATACATGCTCTCATGAGGACCAGTCCTGGAAAGGAAGACCAAGAGTTATAGCCCACATAAATGCTTCAAAGAGTTCAAGTAGCAGACACATCTCCACATCAGCTGTTCAGAGGAGACTGCATAAAGCAGGCCTTCATGATTGAATTGCTGCAAAGAAGCCACTACTGAAAAAGAAGAAGAAGAAGAGAATTGTTTGGTCCAAGAAAAACAAGGAATGGACTTTAGCCAAGTGGAAATCTGTACTCTAGTCTGATTACTAAAAATTTTGATTTTTGGTTCCACCTGCCATGTCTTTGTGAGATGCAGAAAAGGTGAGCAGGTGGTTTCTACATGTGTGATTCCCACCTTGATGTGTGGAGGAGGAGGTGTGGTGGTGTGAGGGTGATTTGCTAGTGACACTGTTGGTGATTTATTCAAAATTCAAGGCACAATTAACCAGCATGGCTACCACAGCATTCTGCAGCAACATTCCATTGCGCTTAGTGGGACCATCCTTTGTTTTTCAACAGGTCAATGACCCCAAACATGCCTTCAGGCTATCTTTAGGTTGTTTATGTTCATATGTTTATGTTCAGGCTATTTAACCAAGAAGGAGAGTGATGTGTGAGGAGAGTGACCTGGTCTCCACAACCATCAGACCTAAACCCAACTGAGATGTTTTGGGATGAGTTGGACTGCAGAGTGAAGTAAAAGGAGCCAACAAGTGCTCAGCACCTCTGACAACTCCTTCAAGAAGTTGATTGAGAGAATGGCAGCAGTGTACAAAGCTGTGTGAACAATGGTTACTCTGAAGAATCTAAAGTATAAAGCATATTCTGGTTTGTTTAAAAATCGAACCATATGCATAATGGACATGTGAGTTGTCGCTGAACTGTATGGTCACACACTAAACAGGTAATGCACAAAGCTCATACAAAGGAGCCGCTAACTAGTAACTAAATGTTAACTATTATAAAGCCCTACACTGAAGTTCAGCGGAAGAATGCAAATAATAAAGTCTCCATTAGATTACCTTGAGCCGAAGCCCTACCCCGCGATCACAACTCTGCAAAAGTGTGATCGTAATACTGACACCGTAGCATTCGCAAGAATGACACTGCCTGAGCAGCAGAAAATGTCATACTCTGATTTAGAGCGAAGAGATAGAAAAGTCCCAGACAAATTACCTCAGGTGTGGGCCCAAACCGTGATCACACCTCTACAAAAGTGTGATTGTAAATCAGCAGAGAATGCCATGCTCTGATTTAGAGCGAAGAGTAAGAGATAGAAAAGTACCTGATATAGAAAAGAGATGGAAAATTACCTCAGGCATGAACCCTATCCTGTGATGTTACTTCTACAAAAGATCATATACCGCATAGCATAGTATTACATTTCCAGGAAAATTGTCAAAGGTGTGACAAGAGACACTGCTCAAGCATCCCCTTAAATAAGACAGGGAACAGGTGTCTCTCATCGTCCCAAATTGCCCCAGGGTTTGCTTACAGTGCCATGGATTTTCAATTGGATTGATTTGTGTTCCTGTCCTGTGCTTTTTCCCTTGTGTTTTAGGCCATTATACAGTTAGGATGAAAAGTTTCATCCTAGATTTCTGGCTGACTGTGCCAGTGAGCTCTGGACCCCTTGACCTTTGGACACTTATCTGACATTGGCATTTCTTTCCTGTCTGTTCAATTTGGAAGGACTGCCTGATCATATTAGTGTCTGGGTTGCGCCCTTTTTTCTGCTTTGTCATGACAGTGCTCCTATGAAGGTTCAAAGCTTTGCTGATCTTTTTATGACCTTCTCCAGCTTCATCTCGAACTGAAAATGACCAGTGGCCTGTTGCTTTTTCACTCACTAATGAACTCAAGCTCAGAAAGCAGCTCTACAGTCAGCTATTAAACTCTGCGTTATGCAAAATGCATTTTTGTGGTATTCCAGTCTGTACAATTGGGATTATTTCTTTCAGAGAGGATATGCAGTCATGTTAGTAACATCTGTGGTGGTCAAATCACTCATGGATACCACAAAACATTCTGGAAAGTGTAACTAACAAGAATAAATTTTTATTGTGTTTTATTGTGTCCATTAGTATACCCTCTGTGTGTGTGTGTGTGTGTGTGTGTTTGACTGTGTCTCTGTGTGGGTGTGTGCTGTTCCACCAGCTCTCTGTCCACCTCTATTGATCCAGGTGTCCTTCTCAGTCCCTACATTGCCTTAAACACGGAGGAAAGGAGCCAGAAATTCAGACATAATAAGAAGGTACAAATGATTCTACTGTCTTTTGAGGGGAAATTATGCTAATATTGAAACAATATTGATCCTAATATTGAAACAAGCTAAGGCATAGACTTAATGTCGAAAGACACTTTTTTTGTGGTTGTTGTTTAAGGAAATCAGGCTGTCAGAATTACTTCTGTGATGATAATCAAAAATCAATTTCTTAGCCTGAGCATGCAGATGTTTATCAGTTTGTTTCCTGCCTATTTAACTCTTTAAGTGAAGGAAAGTCTCATTAGGTGTGAACTCTTGCAGTTTAGGAAACATTTTAAACATAATTGCCAAATACAGTATAAAGAAAACAAGTTGTAGAGTTTTGCCCCATGGTGTCTTTTTTTTAGTCAGTGTCCAAACAGGTAATGTACATTTGAACTGTTTTACTGGGCATTTAAAAACAAACAGGTCAACATCACTTAAATAATGTGTATAAACATACAAATCAGGTGAACAGTGTAGGAATTATAGCACTTTATATGTCGCCTACTTTTTTATTTTTAAAGGACCAAAAGTAATTGGACAATTGGTTGCTTAACCATTCCATGGCTAGTTGTTTGTTATTCCCACATTAGCTCATTTCCAAGTAAGCAGACAAAAGTTGAAGTGCTGATTTCAAATGTGGTATTTGCATTTGGAATGTGTTGCTGTCTCAGTATGAAGTCCAAAAAGCTGTCACTGCCAATGAGGCAAACCCTTGTTAGGCTGAAAAATCCATCCAAAAACATTAGGTGTGGCCAAATCAGCAATTTGTTACATTCTTTAAAAAAAAAAGAAAGAAAGAAAACATTAATGCCTGACCTCACTAATATGCTTGTGGCTGAACGGACAAATAGACATGTTCCAAAACCTTCCCAGAAGAGTGGAGATTATTATTACAGCAATGGAATTTTTTTTTATTAATTCAGCACATACAGTATGTTTTTCTTTGTAAATATAGTGTATAATATTCCAGTGTGTATCATGAAGATGCATCTAAAAATATATTTTAAAAAATTATGTTTTGTGAACCCTAAGCCAAAGGTAATGAATAAGAGAGATAATAGGGATGTGCGCTAGCCCAAGGGCTGAGACATGGACTCCACAAGACCTCTGAAGATGCCCTGTGATATTAGGCACCAAGATGTTTGCAGCTGATCCTTAAAGTCATGTAAGTTGTGAGGTGGAGCTGTTATGGACCTGTCTCCTAGTTCTAGCATGTCCCATAGATGGTTGATCAGACTGAGATCCGGGTCATTTGGAGGCCAGGGCAGGACCTTGAACTCTTCATCATGTTCCTCAAACCATTTCTGAGCAATGTTTGCAGTTTTTGCTGTAATTTTTGCTGAAAGAGGCCACTGCCATTATCATGAAGGGGTGTATCTGGTCCACAGCAATGTTTAGGTAGGTGGCATGTGTCAAATGGACATCCACATGAGTGTCCTGACCCAGGGTTTTCCTGCAGAAAATTGACCAGAGCATCACACTCCCACTTTCTCCAGCAAACAACGCCAGCATACCTAGCTGTCCATGTGATTCATCAGACCAGATGACCCTCATTGCTCTAGGTCCAGTTCCAAATTGAGCCCATTGTACACACTTTCAACAGTGATCAGGTATTCCTTAAAATCCTCCTGTAATCATTAACAAAATCTCTGTGCACCATAGTTTTCATTCTGGTCAGTCTGGTCAGTATGCATTGATGAGCTTTGAGTGCCCAACACCCTGTCTCTGGGTCTTGTTTGTCCCTGCCTGGAAGTACCCCACATGCCCTGCCCTTGTCAGTCACTCAGGTTTTTACACCTGCCCGTTTCTTCTGCATCCAACACATTGAAGATGAGAACTGATTGTTCACTTAATGTCTAATATAGCTGATATATTCCATTCTTATAAGATATGCATGTTTAGTGTGTGTGTGTTTATGTGGCAGCAGCACAATGCATTAAATCTTGCAAGCCATGCTGTAGTTAAAGTCACAGTGATTACATTTTTACCCCATTCTGATGTTTGATTAACTGAGCATTAACTGAAGCTCTTGACCTTTATCTACATAATTTCATGCATTGCACTGTTGCCGCATGATTGGTTGACTGGATAACTGCATAAATGAGCATCTATATAAGTGTTCCTGTTAAAGTGAGTGATTATATAGGTGTATAATAATAATAATAATAATAATAATAATAATAATAATAATAATGATAATAATAAAGTATACTTTATGGCTAAGGGCAACACGGTGGCTCGGTGGGTAGCACCGTCGCCTCACAGCATGAAGGTCCTGGGTTTGATCCCCGGGTGTGGCGGTCTTGGTCCTTTCTGTGTGGAGTCTGCATGTCCTCCCCATGTCCACGTGGATTTACTCCAGGTACTCCGGTTTCCTCCCACAGTCCAAAGTCAAGCACGTTAGGTTGATCGGCGTCTCTAAAGTGGCCCTAGTGTGTGAGTGTGTGCGCGAGTGTATGAGTGTGTGTGCCCTACGTTGGATTGGCGCCCTGTCTAGGGTTGTTCCTGCCTTGCGCCCTATGTGGCCGGTTAGGCACCGGCTCTCCCGTGACCCTGAAAAGGAATAAGCGGCCAAGAAGATGAATGAATGAATAATTCAGGGGGCATTTGGAATGCTGGCAGTGTGTGTTTTACTCATCCTTATCTCTGTTGATTAATGAATATAATCTCTTCTCTATCAACCGCAGGGATAAATGCAAAAACTCCCATGATGTGAAATCCGCACACAATTCTGCTCTCCTGAAAATCAAGAATCTTCACTTCCTTGAGGAAGCACAGTTGTTTCAGCTTTTGCTACAGAACGATCCTTCTCTTGTTCCAGAGGTTAGATTAGCGCATTCATTTGACACAGATCAATTCAACACTACTGTAACACAGTGTAACTTTGCATACACTTATCAGTTTCATTGGCACTTATGATCACGTGCTGTGTTTCTTTTCCCTAGATCTGTTCCCACTATAATAAGGGGAATGGAGAACATGGAAGCTGTAAATATCAGACGTCCTGCAAAAGCCTGCATGTCTGCCAGCACTTCCTACAGGATGACTGTAAATTTGGAGCTGGCTGCAAGCGAGCTCATATTTATGATGCAACTGCCATGAAAATTCTGGATGGCAGAGGTTTCAGTTCAGAAAATATTCGCATCCTTCAGAAAATATACAAGAACAAGTTTCTTCTCAGCGGTGAAGCTGACAAGCCTGTGGCTAAAGGAGCAGACAACGGTTTGGCAATCTTTGATGTGATTTTATCATGGCCATGGTTGATCATTATTGTCATGTCTTCTGATTATTTTTAGAAAATGTTTTTCACATAATGACAATACCAAAGAAATGAACAACTAAGAAAACGAACAGCTTCTTCTTTCCTACATGGTATGCTGTTGAACTTGGCCCAAAAATCCCAAATACAGTTTGGTGATTCACTTTTGGTTATGTAAGAAATACAACAGCAGGTAACTAAACAAAGTTGGCAAATAATTCGCTCCTACCACACAGGATGCTGTGCTGCCTGGCCAATGTGTGAATAGTTTAGAGCACACCACTTGATTTTACTCCCATCTGTAGTGAACCAGTTTTTAATATTCAATTCAATCCAATTCAGTTTTATTTCTTTGGACACAGACATAACTTTTAACTTATATAATACATACCACTAAATGTTATCCCTAATGAGCAAGTCAGGGCTGATGGTAGCAAGGAAAAACTCCCTCTTTGATTTGCCATTTAGCCAGCACTACTGTCAAATTATTCAACACCTTCTGAAGAATAAGAAGTAGATCTGTTGATCCCACAGTATCGGCTTGGATATCGCATTGCCTCTCCGACATATCCTCATGGATGAAGGAACACCACCTTCAACTAAACTTATCAAAGACTGAA